>CAUYLG010014371.1:0-58441 GCA_963573385.1 Cacajao melanocephalus
AGACTGCATTCTAGCCTGGGCAATAGAACAAGAATCCCGTTCTCTCTCCCTCTTTCTCTTCCTCTTTCTTTCTCTTTTACATTCTTTTTTTTCTTTCTTTCACTCTCACTTTCTTTCCTCTCTTTTTCTTTCTTTCAAAAATAAAAAAAAATTAAAAAAATAAAAAAAAAAAGAAATGAAGAAGAGAGTCTCTACCATGAAGGAGCTTATAATATTAAATGATCACTCCTTTTGGTCTATGCAGTAAATCTGAGGAAAAGAATAACATCTAATTTCATTCATTCATATAGCAAATACCAATAATAATTTTTGCAATTTCAGAGAACAATACGATAATTTGAAAGGTGTTTGGGACACCCTGGGTAGTTTATAAGAGGTGATATAAAATCATCCATTTCAAAAGTCACTTGTCAATGAGTGGTGAATAGCTTTCAACTGAGGCCAGGATACTCAAACTGTAAATGAAGCTTTAGATGCAAAAAGTTAGTCTATGCCAAGTGGTTTAGTGGAAGGATCCTATGTTTTATATAAGAAAACATAATCATATGTGGTCTGAACCATTTACGGCTTGGGAAATTCACTTTAAGGTTCAGAGCCTCTGTTTCCTCATCAGTCAGTGCCTGTGAGGATAAAAGGAGACACATGTGAACATGCCTGGTCTATTTCATGACCTATTAGAAGACTGCAAGCCCAGGAAGTATGTATTTGCAGAAGAAATCTCAAATTGTGACTCACAGTTGAGATGGAACTGAATTATGATTAAGAATGTAAGTAAATGTTTCATTTTGTTTTAAAGATGAAAACTAAGCCCAGGAAGCTTGAGTCATCTGGAGATGAAGCAGTTGCAGCAGAGCAGTCTTGGTAATGGAGAAGAGCATGTTAGTGCTGAGAAAGGCAGGGAGGCAGGCCTGAGCAAGGAACCTTGGAGAAGCCTCTGGAGAATGCCTGGCCAGGGCTGAATGCTCAGAAATGGAAGGGAAAGCTCAGGAGATTATCACTGAGTCAGTAAGTATAAGTATATGGCAGTATGGCTTGAGCAAACCAAAGTGATCTTACTTATTCTGTGATCTGAAGATGGGAGATCTATAGGTGCAGGGCAAGGCAATTTTACAAATAGAATAATTTTGGCCTGAGAAAGGAAAAAAAAAAGCATTTCAAGGATGGAAGCAGATGCATAGTCATGGACCAGCTGACTGGTTGGTAAAACCTAAAAGGCAGATTAAAATTTAGTTTAATAAATTAAACTCAAGAGGAGAACAGAAACCACATACCTATAACAGCCCTATAATATTGTTAGTCTGTTATTTTAGGCTAAAGCCAAGAATAAACTAAAGACAACAACAACAACAAATACATTTCATTTTGTTCAGACGAGAAGAACATGGAAGGGATGCCTCTGCTTAAGATAAATGGATGACTAAACAAAACTAATTCCCTTTTTTGTCTTCTCTATTATGTAAAAGCACACCATTAAATGTAAGGGATAAAATAAACTTTCAAAGAGTTAACTGAAAAGATAGGTGAAGAAACTTGTAAGAAAATATGTCCTAGCTGTCTAAAGGATAACTTCTTCTTGCCTAGTAAATTTCCATCTCAGCAAGGAGGGTTTACCAATAAGGACTCTCAGCTAGAACCAGCATAGAGGGAGATGAACACTAAAAAACTGGAGGTGGACAAATGGAGTTCCAGTTCTTGCCCTTGTCCGAAACCAAGGCAAGAGACTTTTCACAGATACTGAGCAAAATAAACCTATTATTAGAATGACATCTGGGTACTTGAAAAGGAAGACACAAATTTGCAAACATGAACCAGAATTCACTAAGTAGTCATTTCCTTTTTTTGACAATATTACAGTAGAGCAAAGATATCCAAAAGACAAAGCTCCTCTGCTGTCTGTTTGGGGCTGCATCTAGGAGTAAGGGGCCACTTTTTCTTAATCCTTCAGCTAAGGTGAGAGTAGGGGTATCCTTTTCTAATTCCTAAAAAAGTACCATGCACCCATGTACACTGGCTGCTACCCTGGGACAACAGACAAAAACAGTACAAGGTAACATGTGGATCCTCAACTGGTAAGAATGTTCATCAGTAGCATTTAAATCCAGTGTCAGCTGGCAGAGGAAGATACCTGAGAATGAGAACTTAAATGATGACATGGCATACAGACTGGATTTACAGAGGTCATGAAATTGAGTCATATCAATGATACCCAACATGTCAACAAGCTAAAAGGCCTAATTTAACACAATAAAATTCAGTAGAATCACAGGTTAAGTGCTGAACACTGCATTGAGTGTAGTTGTCTAGTTCAGTGATTCTCCAATTTAACTTTTAACACTTTAAGATTTTACTTAGCAGACTGTAATATAGGAGTCAACTGGGTAATATTGCTGCCATAAAAGCTCCAAGGATATACTTAGGGAAATACAGTAATTACAACAAAGCCATTAAACATCTTTCTACTTTGTCACTTGGGCGAAACCTTAAATTCAATTCTTGGCATCAGGGTTTGAGAGAGATGTTGGCAAAGTAAATCTAATGAAGGCTTTCCTAATGGATGAAGAAAAGCTGATGAAGTTAATATGTACTCAGGTAAATTGAAGTATTCTCCTGTGGAATCAAGGCTAGGTATATCCTGTAGATTCCAGATAGCAGAACAGCAGATCTGTTGAGACTTACTGCAATGGGAAGGCCCTTTGCACGAAGTGCATGTCATCCAGAGGCCAATTCGCAGGTCATTCAAAAGCAAAATTGTGGAGGGTGTGGGGGTAAAGGGGAGCAAATGGCAGTGAGTACTGCCTCCTTTGAAGAAGTCTCAATTCTGGTTGCACACGGGGATCATATGGGAGAGATTTTAAAATGAAGATGCTGATGCTTAGACCCTAACCCCAGAGATTCTGAATTGTTGATCTGTGTGGGGGTCCCCATTGGAAAGAATTTATTATAGCTCCCCCGCTGATTCTAAAATTCTAGGTTGGAGAATCACTGAACTAGATACTTGCTGAGAGATTATAAGTAAATTAAATAGATTTTTTTTCTAAAGTCTCTTTCAAATTTGAGAAGATAAATGGAAATTAACACTTGTGGATTACATAGTACAGCTAGGCACTTTCACAATTTATTCTCTCCAATACTTGAATTAGTATATGTAAATCCCTTAGCACAGTGATCATCTGGTATGGTATAGTAAACTCTCAATAAACATTAGCTATTTTCATTGTATCCTCTCTATAATTTTTTAACCAAGGTATTATTTTTACACTAGAGACGAGGAAACTGAGGCTCTGATGTTAGTTTTCCAAGGCCCACAGTGGTAAAAGCAAAGTTTGGATTTGAACCAAAACTTAGTTCCAATTTCCAGAGCCGCCTTCTCTCCTCCACAGGCCTTCTCTAAAGCATCAAGAAGTTTATGCAAATTAGTGGTTTACCTGAGCGACATTTTAAAAATTTAATAGTATCACTTCCTCTTGACTTGTTTGTAAGGAATTCCTCTTAAATGCAATTTCTGAAAAAGAGAAGCATAAACTTAGACATCCACCTTTTTTTCTAATATGGCCAAATAGAAGTGAGAACCTCTGAGGACAAGGGAATTGGATGGAGGTGCCCTTCAGAACTCAAAGCACTCGGAAGCAAACATGGAGAAAAGCACTGCTCCCAGTAAAATATCTCCCATTCTAATGGATGGGTAAGTAGCCTAGAAATCTTTCACTTCTGTACAATCTAGGTCTGGTAGGTTAATTACATGTGCACACTGAGGCCGGGAATCATCCCTGAGGTGATGGCCCTGATCATACCTGACATCTCCTTGGGGCCTGGTTAGACCTGGCTGAGTGTGTACACAGTGGCTGATATTTAGAGACCAGGAGGACACTTCTTCCAAGAGGCTGTGACTACCAAGGTTGCAAATGCTCCACCTGAACTGCATGAGGAAAGGGATCTCTCTCTCTCTCACACACACACACACCCCGCCCCCACCTCGTGAGATACATTTCCTCTTGTTAGCTACCTACATTAAATGCTTTGCTCCTGACCTTCTATTATTAAAATCTGTTCAGTTTGCAGGGTTCGATGCGCTTGGATTTAGTGTATTTTGTTGGTACAGTAAAGGACAGAACTTCTTCTGTATAGGTGACCCCCCCCATCCCAAGCACTCCCCTCTCCCACTAACTTCTCTTTGAGAACAGAATAAAACCGAATTCTGGAGAAAAGAGGCAGTAACTATTGGGAGGAGGCGGACGGGAGTGGGCACCAGCCCCGGTAGTAAGATTCTTCTCGCTTTCCTCTCCCAGAGTTGTGCAGAAGCATCAGCTCCTCCCCCTGGGCCTCCAAAAGTTACCTTTCCTTTGGGTGAGATTCTTGAACCCGAAGCATTTGACTCCTAAGAAACTAGAACAAGTTACAGCCAAAGAGGCCTGGCGGGCAGGGGTGAGGGTGGAGACGGGGCCGGGTGGTGGGGAAGGCCGGGCGCAGCTGCGAGCGGCGAGTCCCGGGAGAGGAGGAGCGGGAGAAAGCGGGGCGGGCCTGCGGTCGGGGTTCGGCCGGGGGAGGGGATCCCCGTTTCCCCCTCCTCACCCTCGCCTCCTCGGGCTCTGGTGACGTTGCGGTTTCCTCCCCTCTCCAGCGGAGCCTCAGCGCCCGCCGCGTCCCTCCCCCCGCCCCTTTCACCCACACCTACCAGCCCGCCCCGGCCCGGCTCTCAGTAGCGCCGCAGGAGGCTGCAGCAGCGCATCCCGGGGCGCGGCGCCCACCAGCACCCATGGCGCGGCGGGCGCGCGGAGGGCTCGGCTCGGAGAGGGCCGGGAGCTCGGGCGCCCTGGAGTGAGGGGGGTCGGGAGTGGACTCTCGAGGCTGCGGAGGCGACGCCGGAGAGCACGGAGCCTCGGCGGGGAGCGGTAAGCGGAGGGGCGCGCAAGGGGCGAGCTGGGGTGCGCGGCGCAACTTTCTTCTGGAGTTTCGGGCGGGTAGCCTGCCGGGCTGGCGCGGCGCGGGCGGGAGACGGAGAGCCACGTCCCCGGCTGAGAGCGGAGCGCCGCGGGCTGAGCGCCCGGGCCCGGCTCGGCTGGGCTCGGAGAGAGCGCCTGACGCGTGAAGCCAGAGCCGCGGGCTTCCCAGGCGGCTGAGCAGCCTCCGGGGGCAGCTTTTCGCCCCTCCCCACCCTCTTGAACGCCGAGCACCAAGCCGGGAACACGCTGGGAACCTGGAGATTGCATTCCGTGAGTCGGATCTGGCCGGCCCAGCCGCGATTTCCTCGACAGCCCACAGGGCCTCGGCTTCACGCTACCGGGTTGGGTGGCACAGCCTCGCGTCCTCCTTTCCCTCCGTACCCCAGCCTTTTGGGGGCTGGGGAGGTGGCGGCGGCGTGTGTGCCGATCCTGGCGCTGGCAGCCCTACTTTGCGGCTGCGAAAGCAGAGGAAGAGCGTCCCAAGCCTCTCCCAGAAGCTGGATTCCAGAGCTCCTTGGCTCCGCCGGCGCTCGGAGAAATTATTAGTAAATCTCATCCCGAGGCAGCCCCGGGAGGGGAGGAGGCGGGGGCTTGACTCAGACTGGGAAGCTCTGAAAGCGATGCCACATGGGCTCGAGATCTGTCGGGGCTGGAATCTGAGCTAAGTTTGTGACCTGAGAACTTTTTCGTTTTCGTCGGTCCTTTAAGGCAACAGTTTCCTCTTAGGCCGACTGGCATTCAGATGGAAACCAAAGCCTTTGGTTAAAATCAGGAGGTGAACCTCACTTACCTGGAATTCTTTAGGTCAGGCAATGACGCGTTTAGTTCTAGGAATCTTCGTGTAATAAAGTTCTTTTAAAAATCTTTTTCGTTGGTTTAGAAAGTCATGGTTTAGCATTGTTAATTAAATGCGTGAAAGATCTTCTCAGACGTATTTTCAGTATTTTTCACGTTATAGAATTTAAACTTTCAATAATTCCCTTGTTTTTTAAAAAAAATTCTCAATGATAATCTGTATGTAAAATGGTGATATACAATATTTTATAGAGTATTCTAACTGTATTACTGAGTGGGATCGCAAAAAAACCTAATGTGCCAAGTAGAAAATAAAATATAGAATTATCTGAGTATTTGTTTCATGCAAATACTTAGATTTCTGTATCATGACCTCTTCCTTTGAGGGTCATGATACAGATATAAGTTCTTTTTTGAAGTGTGTAGGTAAGATCTGTTCTAGTAAAAATGGAGAAGATAGCAGATTGAATTTGATGTCTCCATCACCTAGTGACTCCTCTGTGTGGGTTCAGCAAAAAGTGCAAGACAGTGCTGGTTATGTGGGTTATATGCAGAGGTATATGAAATCAGCCTTAGCTCTCTTGGAGTTGCTGATACAGAACCTGAGAAACATCAATAAGCAGCATTTCCCAAGTTTGAGCTTGGGAAGAGTTATTTTTGATTGAGTAGTATATTATATCAGTATCAGTTTTTATGAAGTTTCAGTTAAATAAAAACACTGGCCTACAAAGTACATTTTGACAGATTAAAAAACACTGATAGTACAGTCACCAAGTAAAAGGAAATTCTAAAAATAAAAAAACAAAACAAAAAACGAATGAATGAAAAGAAAAGAAACTTTGACCAAGAAATACTTTGACAGCAGAACACGGTAACAGTATAGGCAGTTACCATGATGGGATTATTAGGTTCCATTCTGAATCCTGCTAGATAGAGGCAGTCCCTCCCTCTGATCTTGGGGACTTGATGGAGAGAAAACAGTGGGTGAGACATCAGCTAGGTTTGCTATGTGAGGTCAGGACCATCTTTGTGACTAATGTTTGTGTGTACATCTGTTTTAGTATTTATGAAATTAGTTCACAAACAAGCTAATACAGTTTATTTTAATGAGATTTATGGGCTCTCCAGTTCAACATCTAGCAGTGCTGCCCTGAGAGGACCCATGGTCATCCATGAGATAAAACTCTTAACTTCACAGATGCTTCCCAGTGCCTCATTACAAAGAGTTTGTTTTAATTTCTGAAAAAGTGCTTTAAGATCATTGATAAGTGCATTCTGCAATTAAACAATAAAATATGTATACATTTCTTAATGTTATTTGTGTTTGAATATTTTGGTATTTATTTAGACTTGCCTTGGATCACACTGTGTTGCATGAAAGAAATTGCATGATTTTCACTCAATAGCATGATTTCAATAAATAAGTATAGAGACAAAAAAGTATTTAAATTTTTGTTTTAGTATATTGGTAATCTTTCTTTTCAAAAAGGACGAACAAACTCCTAAAAGACTAGCATTTTGTGCTTGTAACATATATTAAATAATACATAACCATTAGCATACTTGAATCCTAAATATAGTAAATATTATCCTTTTTCACCACTCCACTGTTCGTTCCCCAACTAAAAAAAGAGAAATGCTGTTATTGACTTGGGTTGTGTTTGTGGCAGGCCTTTGAGGAGAGCCAGAATCTGTGGTAGAGGGAACTTCATTATAGTGGATGCTATTATTCCGTTTTCTGAGAAGGGCTGGCTCTTTACTATTCTGAAGGAGTGGGTTTGCACCTGAGGAGATTCAGTGACATAACCCTACTAAAAGAATGTGTCTGAGAAGAGGATAGTACAGTTACTAAATGCTTACTCCATTTTCTGTTGTTTATAACAGAATTCTTGAATCTGGATAATTTGCAAAGAAAAGGAATTTGTTTCTTACAGTTATGGAGTCTAAGTCCAAGGTTGAGGGGTTGCATCTGGGGAGGGCTTTCTTGCTGGTGGGGACTCTACAGATTTCTGAGGTGATGCAGGGCATCGCATGGTGAGGGAGTTGTTCATGCTAGTTCAGGTTTTTTCTTCTTATAAAACTATCAGTCTCACTCCCGTGATTAACCGTGAATCCATCAACCTATTAATCCATGAATAGATTAATAATTTATGAGGGTAGAAGCCTCATGACCCGATCACCTCTAGATCCTACCTTCCAATACTGCCACATCCACATTGGAGGTAGTTTCAACATGAGTTTTAGAGGTGACAGTTATCCAAACCATAGCAAATATGTTAAGGTTTTCTCATCATTGGATTATGTTATCTTCCCCTATAGTGATTGGTAGAATAAAACTCTCTGGGGCACCATATTACCAGCAAATGTTTAGGTGACACAGCAAAATTCTTTATACCTCAAGTTGGTACCCAACATGGCAATGAGGCAAGTTATATATAAGCCCAGAATACTGAAAAGGAAAATTATTTTCCTATGAAATTCATATGGTGAATTAGAATGGGAAGTAGAGATTAAAATCCCAAATTCTTGAAGTGTACTGATCCATGCTACCATTTGGTGATAACAATAATTAAGAATGTATGTTTCACAAAGTCTTCTCAACTCTAATGCCCCATTCTAATGCTTTTAAAAATTAAACTGTTCATTAAGTGGATAGTATTTTTAATTGAAATAATTGTTCTTCAAAGAAAAATCTTTCTTCCTAGGTACTCAGGAGGCTGAGATGGAAGGATCACTTGAGCCCAGGAGTTTGAGGCTGCAGTGAGCTATGGTCACACCACTGCACTCTAGCCTGGGCGACAGAGCAAGATCCTGTCTCAAAAAAAAAGTCTTTTTATGTGTATGGTGAACAAATGTATCCCAAATTTCTATCATCTCACTTTAGTGTTTCACAACTTCTAGTTATGTATAGAAGAGTGGCTTGATTAGTTGATGGTGAAGTGTTGCAGAAAAGAATCAAACTAGAAAGAAAAATAGAAGGTATTATGGATGAGATAAAGAGTGACCATTACTATTAATAAACCGTTGCTTAGAAATTCATATGCATTTGGATAATTTCAGGAAAGGAAAACCCCTGATCGTACAGCTATGTAAATACTTGCATTTTAAAATTGCCTAGTACTTTTAACTTTTTTTCAAAGAATTCAAATATTTTAATATTTTAGCCTAGTAGAAATGGAAGGTGATATAGAGCTAGTGTCTTACACTCATTTTAGGGGTGTGGAAATGGGCATACTAAAGGTAAGAGACTTGTCTTTCATTTTCAAGTCATTAGTGGTATACCTTAAATAGAAGATTAACTTAAAGTACACATTTAATTCTACTTTTATCCTTTGTGACTCCAAATTCATACTATTAAAGACTCTAACATTTCATTTTCCTATTGCTCTGCTTTATTCTCCCTTTTACTACTCAGTACTCCCCATGAACTGTCGGCTCCCTAAAATGCCTACGTGCTTCCCAGGCTAGTGTAACTGGCTATTTACAGATCCCCTTTCTGCAGCCCCCTCCTCTTCCACTCCTATCTCTTCTCATGCCTTCTAAGGATTCCATTGTAGGGCCTCTTCTAATTCCTGCAGAGCCCTAGGCTGATTGCTGAGTCTTGTTAGCTGTACCTTTACCAATTGTATTGCTTACTTCTGCCATGTGTAGGCAAGTTCCAGCCTGTTGAGGGTGTGGATTCCAGATCCTCTTTCAGATGCCCAGAAGAGTATAAACCTGCTGGAGGAATAGTGTTCAGAGAGCCTATTAGAGATCACAAAGAAGAAAGACAATGATTTTAATTTGGAAAGAGAAGAAAAGATTATTGAGCTCATCTGTTTATTTCTTGAATGGAGTAGTTTGTTCGGTCTTTAATTCAGAATAACGTGAATTCTAATGTGTATTGATTGCTACTGGATTTCCTTCTGTTTGCTTCAACTCTCTTTTGCAGTATTCCGTAAACATGATCTTGGTAGTAGTGTCATAAAATGTTAGTAAACAAGTCCTGAAAGAAAATAATTTGCCTCTTCAGTAATATGTAGAAGCTATAAACAATATTGACAAATAAGCATAATTTGCTTTTGCATTTTGTATTTGGGAATAGTTATACATATTAGGTGAGTGTAGTCTTGTTAGAGAAAATATAACAAAAGATATAGGCAGTTGGCTTTCAATTACACATATGTGACATATCCATTATAAATTATTTATGTTCATCTGCTTTGTCCAAGACAGAGTCAGAAAGAGTTTGCAACTGAATGTATGTGTCTGCATGCCAACCCCCACCTTTTGCGTATTTTTTCTAGACTTAATAGTTCCTCTCTTCTCTGTTATTAATGTGAACTATAGCAGAATAATCATATCGAAATTCAAATAATCATATCTGAAGTGTGTGTTTAAATTAGCATTCATGGTCTTTTAGTAGAAATTGAATAGCTACATAGTTTAAAAAGCTGTCATTTAAATCATTACATTGGAAATATTCATAGAGCTGTAAAGTTGTGTTTGTTGCTTAAATCAGGGCTTTTGCATTTTTCTCATGTGTAAGAATAACAAACTTAGCTACTAAACAATAGGCATTTAATGCATGCAAACATTATATTACAACAAAGTTGAATCAGCATTTCCTAACTCTAAAGGAATTTGTAAAGGAAATAGGCTCACCAAGCTTGTGGGTCTGTAATGTTTTATTGGTGAAGTACAAAGGCAATGTATCAGCTCTGTTGTTGCTGTCAAATGGCTGTTGCAAGAAAAATGATGTTTGTTAGCAATTCCTGGAATAAGAGGTAGCAACATTAGTTTTGTATAATTTTTTTTGTAAAGTGTAGTAATCTGCAGATAAAGTCATGAATCCATATGCATTGTTCATTTAAAGAAATAACTGACTAGAAATGGAGGCTTGTTTACTGAGTAGCCCTTTAGACTGGGGTACTGAAAGGGATTTCTAGAATTGTTCAATTTTAGAAATGAGAAATGACAATTTTTGTCACTGAGAAAGTCACCTCAGTGACAAATACTCAGGAATTGCATGATCAAGTCATTTAAAAATATTTCATTCCAAGATGCATTCAATATCTGACACACAGTGTGGAGCAGTAGTGAAGACCAAGGTACCCAGCTGCAATACAACCTTGTTTACCTTCTAGACACTCCTGACTAAACTTTTATTCTTGAAGCTGTGCTATTTTTGTCATTCAAATAGCCTCAAGGACAGATAAATGCAATGGATTTCTAGAATTCCACAAATTCTCGGGAAAAATCTTTTCTTAGGGCCTTTGCAGTTTGATGATATCATTCCAGGTGGTATGAATGGGACCAGGCTCACCAACCCCTTGAATAATCAGGCTTGGACCAGCTGGATTTTGGAGTCACCTGCAGTGTTTACATTTCTCCCAAGGAGGGTAGGGACCTGGCAGGAAGGGAAAAAGTAGCCTGAAAGGGAAAGTTGAACAGCTGTTTTCCATCTTCCCTGAAGAAAAAGAAGGGGGAAATTGACTTAAAGCAAGCATCAAGAGGGATTTATGCTAAAGACAGGGAAGTTTTTCTGAATGCTTTTATCCTTTAGGGTGGATTTCTGAAGAAGACTTTAGAATTCTTCTTTGTTTAGAAAGGTTTAAATGGGGTTGCCTTAAAGGAATGTTAAATTTGTCTTCTGGGCGTCTAATTTACAACTTCTGCTCATTTGAATTTGAAAATCTTAGAAATTAGAAATGATTTAAGTATATGAATATAGAAGAAAATGTTTTAATGTTTTACATAAAAGATGCCTTTACATTTTCTACTTAGTATTTTTATAAGAACAAAGTACTTATTGACTAAATATTGATCATATATAAAAGCAATCTTTCATTCAGGTAAACATTTCAAAACTCCTCCATTCCCTGCTTAATCTGTTATCTCCCCAAACAGGTCATTTTTTTCTCCATATTTCTCTTTTTTATTTTCTAAATTTTTAAAGAAACAATTAACAATAAAGATGATCTATATTCCAGGTGTACAGCCTGACTATTTGATATACATATGCATCATGTAATGATTGTCACGATCAAATTAATTAACACATCAATTACCACCTTACTGTACCTTAATTCCCAATCCACATTTCTTTTTCTTTC
This sequence comes from Cacajao melanocephalus, assembly GCA_963573385.1. Classification (NCBI taxonomy): domain Eukaryota; kingdom Metazoa; phylum Chordata; class Mammalia; order Primates; family Pitheciidae; genus Cacajao; species Cacajao melanocephalus. The sequence continues at coordinate 11,831 of CAUYLG010014371.1, forward strand.
TAGATTACCTTTTTTTTTTTTTAAAGTCTTGTCATTTACCTTTCTTTATATCATTTTCTGTGGTAGAGCCAGACTGGTAGTGAGAGGGAAAGGATTTCAGTGGTTGTGTGAATACAGGGGACACTCATCAGTCATGTGGTCAAAATATGGAGGTTGCCCATGTCAGAAAGAATCTGGAAACTTCTATCATACCATGCTTCTTATTGCAGTGTTTATGGTTAAAAACAGTAACGGTGTTTTTATAAACATAATGTTAACTTTATTTTGTTAGGAAGATGCAATCTCCAGCAGAATTGATCCCATGGTTTTAGACCTGTGGCTCTGTTTTTTTCGCAATATTAAAATTAGACTTATTGAAATTAAGATATAAGTATCTTAAAAGCAAGTTCATTTTGATGTAGCATTAGGTGTTGGAAAATACACTCTGAGCTGATAATAGGTCAGTGGGCTTGAAGAATGCTAATAAATGGAGCTCAGCTAAGTTAATGTTTTAGGTATTTGGCATTTTGTTTCAGGTTAGTCTTGTAGACTATAGTTTTAAAGCAATTTCAAAATGCTTTTTCAAATTACCTTTCTCAAAAGAAACTGATTCTTGGGAGCACTGAAAACTTCCAAAGTTATCTTAGGCAAGGATGTCATTTGCTGGCCCCTTTAGTTACCAGATTACCTTTTTTCTTCTTTCTCCTCTATCTTTACCTTAATTCTTCCATAAGTTAGAGTTTTTGGTTTTAATGAGAACCCAGGAGAAATAGGGAGCAAAATAGGAATTGATCTGTTGCTTTTATGCAAATTCAGTTTATCCCTTCTTAAACTATTGTGTGAAAATTTAAGATCCACTTTCTTTTTCTAAGGAAACAAGTATTCAGGGTGGATTCATCCTATTATCTGTGTGCTTTGTTACAGTCCTAAGATATTCACCATTAAAATTTTTAGGTTTCATGTGGCTTGCATAGAATTATTCTGTATAAAATTCAAAATAAGAAATGGCATTTGAGTGTCTGCTATGGTAACTTTAAAAGTTCAATTTCACCTCGTCTTGTTAAATTTCATCTTGCAAATTTCAGATTGTTGGACCACTTCCAATATCTCTTTCTTGAGAAGGGTTATGTATGGCAGTATTTAGACTACTGTATAGCCATAAAATGATAAACCGTGAACATAAGGAAGTGGAGTTGAGTTAGTGGTGTTAGAGTGGTTATATTACAGATCCTTCTTTGCGTGCTTATATCTTTTTTTCTTGTTGGTGAAGTCACTGATGTTTGGTTCAGTGATTGCAAGTTTTAGAAAAGATAAATTTGTGTTACTTGAGAATGAATGCTTTGATTTATAACTTTTCCCAGTATACTTTTGAACTTGGAGAGTCAGATGAAAGAACATTTTACTTTAGTGATAGAAATACTGAAAGGATTTAGTCATTGTGTAAGTATTTGCCAGATACTTCTGTGTTTGAGGGGATGTCTAGGTAGATGGAAGAGGGGAAGGCATGCAAAATAAATATAGTTTCCAGCCTTGAGGAGCTATAAAATCTGGTTGGAGAAGAATAACTGAATATGAAACTTTGTGAGAACAGTTAGGTGCTGAAAGGACATAAATGCATGCAGCAGGATTGTGGGAAGGAAGAGATCCAGAGGGTTCTAAGGGCAGAAGGGGGAGAATGAATTGGGTCTCAGAGGATTTTATACAAAAAAAGAGGAAAGGAGAAAGCACTACAAGCAGAACAGCCAGCAGAGGCAATAGAACAAAAATCTGGTTCTCTCTCCCTCTTTCTCTTCCTCTTTCATTCTCTCTTACACTCTTTTTTTTCTTTCTTTCACTCTCACTTTCTTTCCTCTCTTTTTCTTTCTTTAAAAAAAAAAAAAAAAAAAGAAGAGCAAACAGATATGGAGCCGCTTCTGGGTCAAGAACTTTGTGGAAAAGTCATGGGAATTCACTTACCTCCTTTCATGACATTCTTTTTTTCTCCTTCCTTTCTTTGTATATTTTTTCATTGTTTTCCACAAGGGTGTTTGACACCACAAGAAAGACAAAGAAATCTCAGACCCTGCTTCCCAGCCGCTGATACCTGAGTGGTAATCCCTTAAGGACCCAGAGAGGACTGAAACAATAAGTGTGAGATAGAAAGATAATATGTATATTCACATAACTCAGTAAGCACATACTACTAAGTGTATAGCAGAGACAGTAAAATCTGTACACATTCTTACTGACCCCTTTTTAATGCCCAGTTCATATACTACTACCTCCTCAGCGCATCCATCCTTCACCTCAGCCAGATGTGTCAGCTCTCTTCTGTAAATTTCAATTGTACTTTGTTATTCTTACGCAAACATCAGTTTATTTTAGTGTTTGTATAAACATTTCTTCTATAATTTTATAAGATGATATAAGCATCTTCATGGCTGGTACCATCCCTGAATTCTCAAAGAATATTGAGCAGTGCATATGTGGGTTCCCAGGGAGACTGCGTATGGATGGAGTTGCCAAGAAGGCTTCATTAAAGAGTGTTGTGTTCTTTGAATGAGAAAAGTACCACATTGGGTGTGGAGCAGATAAGAGAGAGTAACAGTAACACAGGGAATAAAGGAACGAAATTTGAGTCATGCTCAAGCAAAGATGTGCAGGTAAGTCTGAAGGGGGAGTTTATGGTTTATGTAGAGAGGAAATGAGGGATGAGATTGAGAAGAGAGGCCAGAGCTAGATTGTGGAAGCTCTTGCACAAGAGTGTTGCTCATTTTGCTGAGGGAAATACAGGCTCTTGAGTAGATAAATGATATGATGATGGTGACTTTATTATTTCTAAAGATAGTTATTTCCTGGGTAATTTGGTCAGACTGCCTGCATTTATATCTTGGCTTCTTCACATTCTATGGGACGTTGGATAGCTTAATTATTCTGTTCCTCAGGTTCCATCACCTCAAAAGGTGACGACACAGATTATACAAGTAACTGCATTATGGGGCTGTGGTAAGGATTAAATTAGTTAATCTATGTGAAATATGTAGCATAGTTGTTAGCACTTAAGCAAGCACAATAAAGATACTTTATTGTTCATTGGTATAGATATAAGAATTGCAGTGCCTACTTTAGACATAAGAAAATTCTAGAGCTAGGACTCTGTTAGTTATCTGCTGTAACAAAGTACTACCAATGAGGTGGCTTAAATAATAGGAGTTTATTGTCTCACAATGTTGGAGGCTAGAAGTCTAAAATCTAAAATCTGTGAGCAGACTGATTCCTTCTGAGGCTATGAAGGAGAATCTGTACCAAGCCTTTTACTGAGTTTCTGATGGCTTCTGGCAATCTTTGGCATGCTCATCTTGTAGATGCTTCACTCCAATCTCTATTTTCATCTTCACATGGCGTTCTATACGTGTGTGTGTCTGTCTCCAAATTCCCACTCTTTATAAAGACACTGGTCATATTGGTGTAAGGGTCTGCCCTATTCTAATATGACCTCATCAGCATAACCCTCTTTCCAGATAAGGTCACATTTAGAGTTTTGGGAGTTAGGACTTCAACATACAAATTTTTGTGTAACAAATTTTGTAACAAAGGAAGAACTGAATGCTTTTGGAAAGAGGCAAAACTCTTGAAGTATCAATGGTAAGGATTTTACTGAGGAGTCAGTTGGAGATGATAAATGAGTTGGTATGCAGCTGTGTGGCAAGATAGAAATTGATGCTCCCCCTCCCCCTAGACTTACTGTAAGGATTAAGGTAAATGGACAAATAGGATCGAGGTTCCTTAAGTCACTGAGAAGTTAGAAATATCCCTAGAGCAATAGAAATTACTGGTGAAGGTTGAAAAGAATACATAGACAAATGGTGATTTCAAATTATAAAAGTCCTGGGAGAGTCATGCCTAGAGTTATTTAGAGAACTAGGCTGTCTCAGGAATGGAAGAGGCTGGCTCCATGTTGCTTGTGAATTGGTAAATGTGAGATTTGGCCTGCATGGAAGAGTACAACTGGAGACAAGGTGTTATTGAAAGACAGTTATTACATAAAATATGTAATTTGGAAGGATCTTAAATGTTCCCCAACCCCACCCTATTTAAATTAGGAATCACCTGACAGGTGATCATCTAGTCTCCACATTCATTTAGGGTTAGACATAAGAAGAAAGTTTGAAAAAATAAGCTTAGTACAAAAGGGAGTTTTTTTCAGCATGGACAAAGAGGAATTCCATTAGGTTTGATCAGAAGAGAAGTAGCTAGAAGAAATCTGGCTGTGAATAGACATGGGGTAAAAATGGGTAGGGTGGGTATGAAAGTTTGGGTAGAGAAGTATGCTAGTGAGAAGTATATGCCTAGATTAGGAGATGGAAAGAATGAGGCTAACACTACCAGAGCGGAGCGCTAAGACAGAATGAAATAAGGACAGCTTATTCACCCAGATGAAGATAAAGACTCCACGTTAAATGTTCATGAACTTGTACATGCACACATACATGGGCATTAAATATCTGGCCATATTTAAGGCCCTCAGTTGGAGTTTTTAATTTTTTTAAATAATTGTAACTATTAAGCACCTTTCATATGCTAGTCAATGGCTCTGGGCACCTTATTCATATTATCATTAAGCATTCTTACAGTCCTGGGACATACGTATTTTACATATGTGGAACTGAGTTGGAATATTTCTGCAGGAGCATGTTTTTTGTCCTGAGGATCCATAGCCATCAATTCAGAAATTATTTTTTTGTTCTACATAGTATATGTAGTCTCTAGCAGTCTACTAGAGCTTTGCTTTTTCCTCAAAAATTGTTTCCTGACTAGTAATATTTCATAGACTTAAGTATACACCATAGCAAGTTTTTTAGCAGAAAATAATAGCAATGGTATAGATGTAGAAGAAATAATAATTCAAGAGTATTCTTTTGAATTCTCTAGATAAAAGTTAACAGTACAGAAAGATTTTTTAAATTTGCAAATAGTAATACTAATCAAGTCCTTATACCAAACCATTAAATAATAATTAAAATCCTTGGGAATACGATTAGACATGGGGACATGAGAGAATCACTTTAAATTTCAAAACAGAGCAACTTAAATAAAAGTCAGCATGGAAACAGTCATTCAGCAGAAAAGAAAGCTTGACTGGTCTGAACACGGATAGACTAGGGAGAGTGGGAGGTACCTAATCCTGTGCAAGACGGGCTGAAAATCTTGAAGTGGCATTTAGAAAAAGACCCATAGAGGACTCATGAAAACTCTCCTTGGAATGTCAGGAAATAACATTCAGGGAGTGGATTGCGATTAGAGGCATGTTAGTTAGGCATGCTAATAATGGGATGGCCAGAGCTGGGAGTAAAGCAAGCCACCTAGCAGCCTGGGGCCGACTTAGTGAGAGCCTTGTGCCTCGGGGGAGGTTGGGAGGGCACTGGCCATGACCACAGCTCTCAGTAAACTCTGTGATAATCGCCTGGAGTAACCTTTAGAGTTCAAATATTGTAGTACGTTTTATCTCCATATGGTTTGTCTTCCTACACAAATTTTATTGTTTCTTTTCATGTAGTTGTATTTATGTAGCTGTATAATTATATGTATAGTTATCTCTGAGGATTTAAAAGTTTACATCTTAACACAGTTAAATTTACCTAATCAGTACGTATTTTCTAAGTGTTTACTAAGTGCTAGGTACACTTTTAGGTGTTGGAGAGAAAGCAGAAAGTGAGTGCCCTCCTGAAACTTACATTCTAGATGGGAGAGCCAAGCACACAAAATAAATAAGTAAATTATGTAGTAGATTAGAAGGTCATAAGTGCTATGAAGAAAAATAAAACCCAGAAGGGAATTAGAGAATGGTGGTGGTCAGACGTGGTAGTGATGCCATTTAAATAAGGTGGTCATTGTGGGCCTCACTGAGAAAGTGATATTTGAGCAAAAACTTAAAGGGGGTGAGGGAGCAAGCCACGTAGATATCCTAGCGTAAGCATTCGAGGCAGAGGGAACAAATGCACAGGCACTGAGGAGGGAGCACACCTCGTGTGTGCATGAATAACAAAGAAGCTAGCGTGGCTGGAGCAGATTGAGAGAGAGACTGGACAGTAGGGCGTGAAGGCAGAGAGACAGCATGGCCAGATTGCTTAGCGCCTCCAGAGCCATAGTTAGGACTTTGATGCTTATCTGAATGAAGTGGAAAGCTGTTAGAGTGTTTTAAACTGAGCAGTGACATACTCTGAATTAGGAATGAACAGGATCACTCTGGCTGCTATGTGGAGAATGACCTTAAGGAGGTAAGAGTGAAGACAGACAAATTTGAAGGCTGTTGCAGGCAAGGCACTGTGTGGCTGTATGGTGGTGGTGAAAGTGGCTGGATTCTGGACTGATTTGGAGTAGAGCCAACAGAATATGCTAGTAGTTTGGATATGGAGGGTGAAATAGGGAATGGAGAAAAGGAGGGGGTGGGGTTGAGTCCCAGTTACTGGTAGGATTGGTTGCCAGTAACTGCGATGGGGAAGTCTAAGAAGGCAGTGCCTGTGTCTTCCAGTTAACTACATCTATGTATCATTGTTTTACAAACCAAGTCTGTGGTATTCTGAGTTCATTATGATTCATAGGAGGATGTTTGAAAAGTATGCAGGGATTTTAATGCCAAAGAACTCACAGGTTTTCATCTGTGAGACAAAAGTGAGAATCAAAATAAGTACATATAAAAATGTTTGGAAATGTTAAAGACAGTAGAAAAAAAAAGTAAATTTTATCACTGATGAGTACTTGAAGTCTGGAAAAATGAGGAATACTTGTATATAAGTAAAGAATGTAAAAGAGCTTCATGTGTAGTAATAAAATCATCACTCCATATATACTCATGCAATATATACAATTTTTGTTTTAATCAAATGTACTGCAATTACAGGTTTAATGCCAATAAATTACTTTCCCATGGACTTCCTTTAAGCCCTTTGCTTACCATCCATATATTTCATTCTTGGGAATATTCTTGGAATATTCCCAAAGCCTTTAAAAAATGTGTCAGTTCAGTATATTCTGCTTTGCCCTTTGCTTCATCAACATTCTTAGTCATTTTTCTGGGTGTAAGTCAGAGAAAAATAGCAGAAGTTGAGTAAAGAGAAAGAAGTGGTGAAAGCATCACATTTTCTTTTCTAATGTGCCAAAGTATTATGGCAAGACACTCATAACTAACAGGAACTTAGATGATTTAACTAAAAAGAAGAAAAAGGGCTTATGGATGGGGAGGCAGTCCCCAAGACCACTATCAGCCTTGGCAATTCACTAGAAAGACTTACAACATTTGTTATCATCTGGTTATGCTTTAACAGAGCCGAATGATACAGACTGGATACAGCCAAAGGATAAAATTACCAAAGGGCAAAGGCACATGAGGCAAAGCCCAGGAGAAAACAGGCATAAGCTTCTAGGTATCGACTCCTACTGGAGTTGTACTCCCAGCAACAATGTATGCCAACACATGCAAAGTGTTGCTAGCCAGGGCAGATCACCTGAACCTAGGTGTCCTGGGCTTTTATTGGAGTTCAGTTGTATAGGCATGCAGTACCTGTGTGACTGACTTCAGCTACTCAGATTCCAGAGCAAAGATAGGAGTTTATCATAAATCATGTAGTTAACTAAACTGTTACTGGCATGTAACCCCAAGGCCTCGAGTATATAAAAGACTCTTTATCAGGCAGAATATTCCGAAGGGTCATCTCCCATGAGCTGGTCTAGGGCCAATCCTGAAGACTTCTCTTGGGAATGTGTATGGTTTGAGCAACTCAATATAATATAACCCTTTCCCATATAGCATAGTAGATCCTTGGACATTAGAGGCATTATTATCATTAGAGGGTAAACTTATAGTACCTTATCCTCGAAGATATAAGGACATACCAAAAATACACATAATGTCAAGAATGGTTTAGCTAAATTCATAAATGAGTGAACCAGAGTAGATAACATAGGTGAGGTTAGTAGTGCTTTTTTTGTGTGGTACTTCCCCTGAAAATCTATAATCGATTTCATGACTTATCTATAGAAGTTTGCAGATAAAGGGCTAGAGGAACAGAGAAACTGACCTACACACATATATGTGATATTTATTGGACTCAGGAAAGAGGTCAAAATGAGGAAAGTTATCCAGGAGGTTGATATTGAATTCTGGAACAGTCTCAGGAATCTGTTGAAAAACTGCAGAGTAATGAAACATTACTTAGAACAAAAAGCATGACTTTGGTGAGAAAATTGGAAGTGGAAGAAAAAGGATAGGAAGGAATTGAAAATGATTTCCAAATAATCAGTTTGAGAAAATATAGTGAAGAAGAAGTTAAGAAAGTTCTGAATTTAGTTTTAGATGTATAAATGAGCACCTTGGACAGCAGGTTATGAGGCAGGAGGTGGGAGTGAGCAAATGAGATGCAGATCTTGATTGTTCCACAGGCGGCCATGCAGCCATATGCTTGTGGGAAGTCCCAGGATTGAGACACTGCAGGCAGCTCACACGGAGAAAGGAAGTGAGGCATAATAGCTAAAATCTTGATGTGACTCAGACATCTGAAGCCAAAAATAAACCTGACCACTCATTGAACAACGTTGGGTAAGTTATTTGACCATTCTCAATCTCACTTTCCTCGTCTGTTTCCAACAAAATTACCCATAAAATAAATTTGGGGATTAAATACGATAATGAAATACACATTCTTTGCACAGTAAAAGCAGTAACAGTTTTCTGGTAAAAAAGTGTAAGAAGGATTTTCCACAGAGATAGTAAGAGAAGCAGGAGAATATGATATCCCAGAAACTAACTTCCCAAAGTGTCAAGGAAGAATGTGGTGTATTATCATAGGTGGTGAGATTCTGGAGAGTGAGCACTGGGAAAGGGCTGCTGGATTTTTCTAAGGGGAATTTGAAGAAGGGCTTGGCCTGAGCAGCTTTAATTAGTATATTAGGGTTCTCCAGAGAAACAAACAATAGATCCATGTCTACACCTACATCTGTTTATCTATCTATGTCTAGAATTGGCTAGATCATGAGAATTGGCCATTATCGGAATTTGCTCATGCAATTATAGACGCTGAGAAGTCCCACAATCTGCCATCTGTAATCTGGAAACCCAGGAAAGCTGATGGAATAGGTCTAGTCCTAATCTAAAGGCCTGAGAACTGGGAACACTGATGGTGTAAACCCCAGCCAAAGAACAGGAGAGGACCAATGTTCCAGCCCAAGCAGTTAGGCAGACAGAAAATTTTCCCTGCTTCTGCCTTTTTCTTCTGTTTGTGCCCACCCTGGTTGGGAGGGCAGTCTGCTTTACTCACGTTAGTCTCTTCTGGAAACACCCTCATAGACACATCCAGAAATGATGTTTGACCAAATATTTGTGTACCCTGTGACTCTGTCAAGTTGACACATAAAATTAACCATCACAGCTGGTAAGAAAAGAAGTCACGTATGTAAAAACCAAAGGCGGAGAATTGGTAATACAGAACTAAAGATATTTAATCTACAGATTCAAGGAGTTACATTGCCAGTTGAGAGATAATGTACATTGGCACTTGTGAAAAGTGGAAAATGTATTTGATTAAATATCAAATGTTTAAAAATCCTATTTAAGTTTGTAAGTAATTTTTTTCACCTGTTGCATTTCATCAGGACTTACATCTCTGCATTTAGGATTTTTTGTGACTGTGTAAGCGTGTTTTTATCAGTATGGTGGATCAGTTAGCTTTATATATATATAGACTTTGGTTGATGAAGAAATAGACTGGGTAATTGCTTTTTTCCTCATATCTGTTTGGTTACTTGAAATATGTAGCCTCAAAGTTATAAAAGTGCAGTTGAGCAGGAAGAAGAAACCTTTTGGCATCAACTACTTTATATTTCTTAAAATATTTGATATTTTTAGTCTCCTGAAGAGACTGCAAGGTTGAGAATAAACAATGCATTGTACATATTTTTAAAATAGCACTCTCTGAGTGATAGTTTTGTGAGCATTTCCTCCTGGGGTCATTGTGTACTTCCTCTCAACTGGACTGACCTTGATGTTCTCATTGAGAAGATGATGATGGCTGCTAATATTTATTGAGCACTTTCTAAATCCTAGGCACAATTTTAATGCTTTATATTAGCTAATTTAAGTTCACAGAAATCCTGTGAGGGAGGTACTATTACTTTATTCATTTTACAGAGGAGGAAACAGGAATGTAGGTAAGGATGTGATGGTGCCAGGAGTCAAACTCAGGAAGTCTGGCTCCCGCTTGCAACCTCAACCACTGATAGTATTTTGAGGTAAATGATAACTAGCTTTAAAAAAAAAAAATTAACACTTACTATGAAGTGATGAGGGCTTTAAAGGTGTTACCTCATTTAATCCCCCAACCAGTCACTGAGACAAATAGCATTTTATTTAAAATGAAGAAGTAGGTTTAGATAGCTTGTCCAAAGGCATACAGTGACAAACAACTGTGAGCCCATGCCAGCCCTCTTAACCACCTCACCAGTCTGCCTTCAGGAATCTATTGCAGGAAGAAACATTTTACTTTGGTTTTAGGAGCATTTTTGTGGTTTAGTTTAACTGTTATTTGAAACTGTGTAGAGTTGGGATTTAGCTGTTGGCTTCATTATTTTTATTCATCCTCTTTTCTATACTTTATTTTTTTAGTCAGTAATGCCACAAAAGTATTTTCATGGTTAAAGCTATTGCTGAGAGAGCCATAGCTTGTCCTTCAGACCTTTACAGAAAATCTTGTACTTACTCTTTAGAGACATTTTCTTTTTAATTGCAAATTTCTTTAATAGCCAAGTTCAATCGGTTAAATAAATTGCTTAGGACTAAGGGAGACTGACTATTCATCTTATTTTCAGGCAGAGTAATATACTACAGTTTAAGAAAAAATCTCAGACACATCGTTTTCTTATATTTTTATGCTATATTTATTTAGGAAAGGTATAGATTTTCTTGCCCACCTTGTATATTCAATGCCTAACATAGTTCCTGGTGTTAGTTAGTTTGTTTGTTTTTTGGACAGGGTCTAACCCTATCATTCAGACTGGAATGCAGTGGGGCAATCTCAGCTCACTGCAACTTCCTCTGCCCCCTAGCCCCGAGCTATCCTCCCACCTCAGCCTCCCAAGTAGCTGGGACCCCAGGTGCATGCCACAACACCCGAAAAAATTTTGTGTTTTTTCGTAGAGACAGGATTTTACCATGTTACCCAGGCTGGTCTCCAACTCCTGGGCTCAAGTGCTCCACCTGCCTCAGCCTCCCAAGTGCTGGAATAACAGGAGCCACTGTGCCTGGCCCATAATTCCCGGATTGAATAGCTTTTCAATACATGGTAGAATGTATTGGTATTTATAAGAAGTTCTTATCCCCAACTAGGATAAGGAATTGTTATTCCAATACTGAATCATAATGCACTGCACAGCATAACAGGCAAAAATGACTACTTTTTAAGTGATTCAGCATACAAAAAATACACTTAATTGTGCACGATGTTAAATTATTCTGAAATAATATCAAAATAAAATTTTTAAAAAATACTTTAGGATAGCGTATTCAAAAACCGTCATTAAGAAAATCAAGTAAAATTGTAATAAATACTAATTAGAAGATGTTCAATTGTTAGCCTGCTAGATAAACTAGAATTTATTTATAGCTAATCTTAGAAGTATAATCATTTTATTTTCTCTTTTGGCCTTTCCGTAAGGAAAATTAGATGCCCCAGTAGTCTCATGAGTGACTTTGTACACTCCCATTTCTACCCTAGTTTCCCTTTGCCTCCATGAAAATAGTACAGATTTTACTTCCTTTCTACATATGAAATGACAACCACTCTCTGAAAAGCTGGATATTAATGGTTTGTAGTTTGGTAGTAATGTGCACCAGGCAAACCTCTACCACTAAATTGTGGATTTAGTTTGAAAGCCACTAAATTTCTCACTCAGGTGATCTCTGGTGGATGGGGGAGGAAGCCTTCAGACTTGACATCCAATGGGAGTGTTTTAAACATATTTTACATGAATTATACTTTTCATATAAGGAAGTTATATAATTATCACTGGTATAAGAAAGAAAGTGGGCTTCACATTAATGAAAAAATATAGCATCTTCATGAAAACCTTTCAGGCAACAATGATAGAAATATTCTTTGACTATACAGAGCTGCAGTTAATAAAAACCTGACCTAAAGCTTTTTTAAATTTTGTATATGAAGGCGATGAACACCGTTATTATACGTGGTGTGGTTTTACTGTGTGGCCTCAGGTTTCTAATTACTCTTTCAGCAGCGTGTGCAAATTCTTGGAGGTTCCATATACTGTCATTTCATATTGTGGATTTTTGTTTGGAAATTACCTTTTAGGGAGCAAAAGTAATCTTTATTTTGATTAAGAGCTCTTGGTTTTTAAGATTTTTCCTTTTTGTCTGAGTTTACAGGCTTTGCATATCAGGGAGTATAATTTTAGGGAGTGATTGTGCAGTCCCAAAACCATAAGTTTTCTTAGTATTTCATGTATTTAAGAATAAGGTTAGATTTATTTCACTACAAAAATTTACCAACAACATGTAAGGTTTTATTTTGGTATTCAGGAAAAATTCTTCTTCAAAAAATTATTTTAATTATGCATTTCATAAAACTGAAATAGGAAAGTAAGGAGACTTTTTGAAATATATACATTTTATTACCATAGTTAAAATATGTGGCAACAGTAAAGTAGTACACGAGACCACACTTGGAAATAGGTTTCTCTGAGAGTTAAATCCTAAAATGGATCAGAGAAGGCAATGTGCAGCTCTGCCTAGTATATCCTAATGCTCTCAGGCCATCAGGATTTTCCTAAAACATCACTGGAGGCCTGAAGGAAAAGGGAACTTGGACTTAAATGGAACCATGAGCAGTCGAGTCACAGTGCCTAACCTCGTCAATGTCTGCCCATTTTTCATGGGAGAGGGTGTAACATGGAGAACATTCAGTTGTTGGGTCTGCCTATTCAATCTTGACATGGATATGGGCACACTGGTTCTAGTGTGGGGGTTATTCCTAATTGTATAGCTAACTATGGAGCCCATCAAGTTGAGCAAACTGGAGCAGCTGCCCCAAGGATATCTGTGACAGCTGCCGGCAATTGCAGCAGCCTCCTTCAAATGCAGTTATGGTAGCGATCTTAACTGGTCAAGTTGCCCCAAGCTCAGGGCCTTTCCTGTTGCCTTTGTTCTTATTCTTTCCTTGTTCACCAGACAATTATCTAACAATTTACTTCCTGTGTTGGTTTCCTGCAAAATCAGAAATGTCCCAATCTACTTGACGGTAAACGAATATGCTGACATTCTGGTTTACGTGTGTGAGAGGTGGGGAAGCTTAACCTTAAATAGGCATCTCATCTCCAGGATGATCAGCTGAGATACCGATGGCAGTGATGGAGCGAGGACTCGATCCTGGACTGAGGTTAACCCCTCTGCCTGGCAGTGGCAGCAGGTGTCTCCTGAATTTTCATGTACTCCTTCCATAATATAAATGTGCTACTAAGAAACAGCTTTCCAGTCAGAGACTGTATTTCCCAGCTGCTTGCTGTTAGATCAGCAAGCCTTTCTCTTGACAGAATATAGTAAGAAGCGGTTGCCTTTTATATATGAAGAATTAAATTACTGACCTTGAGAAGAAAATGTAGATAATATATCATTAAATCCATTATTTTCTTTGGGGCAAAACCTCTAACAAATACTTGAAAAATTTAAAGGGTCCCATACTTTCCTTTCCAGTGAGTGATGAGCTTACTATGAATGATGTGTAGAAGAGTCAGAAGCATTGTGTTCCAATTTCAGCGAAGTCTCTAATAAGCAATATGATCTGGCCCTAGTCAGTTAACACCTGTGGTTCTTATTTTTTTGCCTGTAAAGTGTGAAGATTTAGTTTCTTTCAAATAAGATATTTTTTCAATATGTTAGTATAATCTTACATGTCTGCAATTTCTTCCTTTTTATTAAATATTGTTTTGCTCTTCATGTCAGGTTCTATGCTAAGTGCATCGTACATGTCTAATCACCCTGTGAAGCATATTTCATTTTTTTATAGTAAATATTCTTTTTTTTCCATTATACTTTAAGTTCTGGGGTACATGTGTAGAACATGCAGGTCTGTTACATAGGTATACACGTGTCATGGTGGTTTGTAGACACCCATCAACCTGTCTGTTAACTACGTTAGGTATTTCTCCTAATGTTATCCCTCCCCTAGCCCACTACCCCACAAAAGGCCCTAGTGTGTGATATTCCTCTCCCTGTGTCCATGTGTTCCCATTGTTCAGCTCCCACTTATGAGTGAGAACATGCAGTGTTTGGTTTTCTGTTCTTGTGTCAGTTTGCTGAAAATGATGGTTTCTGGCTTCATCCATGTCCCTGCAAAGGACATGAACTCATCGTTTTTTATGACTGCATAGTATTCCATGGTGTATATGTACCACATTTTCTTTATCCAGTCTATCACTGATGGGCATTTAAGTTGGTTCCAAGTCTTTGCTATTGTGAACAGTGCTGCAATAAACATACATATGCATGTGTTATAGTATAGAATGATGTATAATTCTTTGAGTATATATACCCAGTAATGGGACTGCTGGGTCAAATGGTATTTCTAGTTGGAGATCTTTGAGGAATCGCCACACTGTCTTTCACAATGGTTGAACTAATTTACATTCCCACCAACAGTGTAAAAGCATTTCTGTTTCTTCATATCCTCCCCAGCATCTGTTGTTTCCTGACTTTCTAATGTTCACCATTCTAACTGGCGTGAGATGGTATCTTAATGTGGTTTTGATTCACATTTTTCTAATGACCAGTGATGATGAACTTTTTTTCATATTTTTGTTGGCCACATAAATGTCCTCTTTTGAGAAGTGTCTGTTCATATCCTTTGCCCACTTTTTGATGGGGTTGTTTGTTTTTTTCTTGTAAATTTGTTTGTTCTTTGTAGAGTCTGGATATTAACCCTTTGTCAGATGGATAGATTGCAAAAATTTTCTCCCGTTCTGTAGGTTGCCTGTTCACTCTGACAATAGTTTCTTTTGCTGTGCAGAAGCTCTTTAGATTAGTTAGATACCATTTGTCACTTTTGACTTTTGTTGCAATTGCTTTTGGTGTTTTAGTCATGAAGTCTTTGCCCATGCCTATGTCCTGAATGGTATTGCCTAGATTTTCTTCTAGAGTTTTTATGGTTTTAGGTCTTAAATACTGTTTGAGTATTTAATCCATCTTGAGTTAATTTTTGTATAAGGTGTAAGAAAGGGGTCCAGTTTCAGTTTTCTGCATATGGCTAGCCAGTTTTCCCAACATAATTTATTAAATAGGGAATCCTTTCCCCATTACTTGTTTTTGTCAGTTTTGTCAAAGGTCAGATGGTTGTAGATGTGGTGTTATTTCTGAGGCCTCTGTTCTGTTCCATTGGTCTATATATCTGTTTTGGTACCAGTACCGTACTATTTTGGTTACTGTAGTATTGTAGTATAAAGTCAGGTAGTATAAAGTCAGCTTGGCTGACTTTCAGGTAGTATAAAGTCAGCTTTGTCTTGGCTATGTGGGCTCTTTTTTGGTTCCATATTTAATTTAAAGTAGTGTTTTTCTAATTCTGTGAAGGAAGTCAATGGTAGCTTGATGCAGATAGCATTGAATCTATAAATTACTTTGGGCAGTATGGCCATTTCCACTATCCATGGAGAGGATTTTCCTATCCATGAACATGGAATGTTTTTTCATTTGTTTGTGTTCTCTCTTATTTCCTTGAGCAGTGGTTTGTAGTTCTCCTTGGAGAAGTCCTTCAAATCCCTTTTAAGTTGTATTCCTAGGTGTTTTATTCTCCTTGTAGCAATTGTGAATAGGAGTTCACTCATGAGTTGGCTCTCTGTTTTTCTATTATTGGTGTATAAGAATGCTTGTGATTTTTTGCACATTGATTTTGTATCTTGAGACTGCTGAAGTTGCTTCTCCGCTTAAGGAGATGTTGGGCTGAGACGATGGGGTTTTCTAAATATACAATCATGTCATCTGCAAATAGAGACAATTTGACTTCCTCTCTTCCTATCTGAATACGCTTTATTTGTTTCTCTTGCCTGATTGCCGTGGCCAGAACTTCCAATACTATGTTGAATAGGAGTGGTGAGAGAAGGCATCCTTGTCTTTTGCCGGTTTTCAAAGGGAATGCTTCCAGTTTGGGCCCATTCAGTGTGATATTGGCTGTGGGTTTGTCATAAATAGCTGTTACTATTTTGAGATACATTCCATCAATACCTTGTATATTGAGTTTTTAGCACGAAGGGATGTTGAATTTTTTCGAAGGCCTTTTCTGCATCTATTGTAGATAATCGTGGTTTTTGTCATTTTTTCCATTTATGTGATGGATTACATTTATTGATTTGCATATGTTGAATGCATATTTCATTTTATAGATAAGAGAAGGGATGTTTTGAGATTGGATGTCAGTTGATCAAAGCTAGGAGGCAGCAGAACCGAGATTTATGCTCTTGTCTGCCCAACTCCATGCCCCATACTGTTAACCATTATATTGTGTTCCTCAGGTTTGGCATATACTATAAGAGGGTTTCTAATCCATCTTAATTTGGGGCATGTTTTACTTTCTACAGGGTGATTTTTTTCTTCCATCCTTGTACTTTCTTTGTTTTCTAAAACATGCAGAATTCAAAGAACTTTTGTACTACCATTTGTTTTATTCTATAAACAGTCCCAGATCATTTGAAACCCACATCTTTTTTGAAACATGATGTACTAGTTTAATGTTCAGTTTTTTCTTCTCAGCATACTCTTCTGTGCTTTCTTTGTGCAAGAATGGCAAAAAAAAAAAAGGAACTTTTAATGTTACTGAACATTTTTCAAATTAGTTCGGTTAAAGGAAAGAATCTTGGCTTAGGATTTAGGAGGTGCAAGCTCTAGTTCTTTCTCTGAAATTTATTGTGGAACAAATAATACTATTTTGCTATATTAGGTTATTGAAGAGGAAAAGATCAAATATGTGAAAAGCATTTAGGATCACAGAAACAAAGTTTTTCTGTGTGACTGATGAATCATAATAGCTGCAGTGGATTATTGGAACCAGAATTAAGGCAAAATAATTTGGGGCCTATTGTTGCTTTCTGAAGATCTGCTCAACGTAATTATAATTCATAATTCATTTGGCCCCATGTAATTACTGCACATAATGCCCGACTTGGACTGCTGCCGATTTATAGGCAGAGAGATCATCAAATTGCTCTCTGAATTACAGCAGTAACAGTGATTTTTTTTTTAAAGACAGGGTCTCACTGTCACCTAGGGTGGGGTGCAGTGGCACAATTATAGCTCACTGCAGCCTCGAACTGCTGGGCTCAAGCAATCCTCCTGCCTCAGCCTCCCAAATATCTGGAACTACAGGCACATGCCACCACATCTGGCTACTTTTTTATTATTTTATTTTATTTTTGTGGAAATGGAGTATCACTATGTTGACCAGGCTGGTCTCAAACTCCTGACCTCAACTGATCCTCCTACCTTATAGATTTAGGAATGCCTTACTATCCAAGTTGTATGACGTAAGACAAATGAATGGGAAGAAAAACTGGATCATGAAAGTTGTAGAGTGAGGAGAAGAGGAAAAAGAGAATTTCAGGGGAAATGATGCTTAACAGAATCATTCAGAAACAGCCTGATAATTGAATTTCGGATGAACTGATTATTAGTAGCATCAGGTACTGAGAGTAGTTGGTAATTTTGCCATGTTGAAAATGTTATGCTCTTGAACTGGGCCAAGTGCAACTTAAAGATTTAAAGGGACTGGAAGTGCTCTGCTGTTTCTGAAACATAATGAAGGAGGAGGTGAATAGCTTGATAGATTGTCCACAGACATCTCGAAGTTCAAACTTATTTCTCCAGGACAGAAGGCACATTTCGAGATAGTGTCTGTGTTTGTGTTTGTTTCATAGTGTTGAAAGTGTGAGGGTTGGGGCTGACCATTCCTGTAAACTCATTAACCTTTAATGGCCTTTGTTTCAGTGAGCATTTTCAGCATCTCTCAAACTGTAGTTATTCAGGCACTATCTTCAACAATTTTTCTCATATCCATTTACTTTTTTTTACTTTTAAATTTAAATATATTTTAAACAGGAATTTTGCGTATCTGTTGCAATCTCAGGTTCGACGTGGTATAGTTTTTCCTAATGCACATTAAAATAAGTACATAAAATTAACATAAAACCTGTCCATTTTTGGTCCACCTAAAATTATCTTGAAACACTCCTTTCATTTAATTTTGGCTTTTCTGTTTGTGGAGTGAACACACACAATGTCTGGAGTAGAAGGTCAAAGGGAAAATCCAATGTTTGGAAGTAGAGATTTTTCAGTGAAATTTTCTAGACAGATTTTAAATGATTGATGGCTATTACTTCCCCTTTTAGGTTATGAGCCTAAAACAAGTTTGGGTTAGACTGTAGTTAGGTTTAATTTCTTTTCTTTTTAAACTACTGGATAGTTTTTAGGCTGCGTAAGTTTCTAGGCTTCATACGTGTTTTCTCCCATTAGTTTCCCAGCGGGACTTTTAACTAGAAAGTTCCAAAGTTGCCTTGGCTTTAAATTAGGGGGAACAAAGTTTCTCCATGCTCATTTTAGTGGTGAGGGCTGCTCTACCAACTCCTTTAGTTCAGCACAGCCAGCATGGTGCCTTTTAAATGCCAGATTCAGTGCTAAGCTCGGTGATACATAGAGGAAGAAGGTTCCCACCTTCTGTGAGGCATGGCATGTAAACAACTCAGACAGTCCAGTGATATATACAGGAGAGACCAACTCTGTGGGTGAATCAACAAAAGCCTTAACAGTTGGGAGAGCAGTGAGGGCTGGGCACACTGAGTAGGGTATGAGGAAAGTAATATACCATTTGTGGTACTGAGAATGCCATGGTTCTTTTTCCTCAGTCTTCATAGATGATTGCTCTGTAGAGTCTCTGTGGGTTCTGCATAGGCTAACATGGTATTCTGACAGAAATTAATATTTTTAATGTATAGTAACTCACAGCCTTGCTGCTGTGACTCCCTTGCATGAATTCCAAGTAATAGCTAGAGAACCTTGAATAACAGTTGGCATGTTGAGATGGCATCCTTCCCAAAACAACATCTTAATGAGGTTCTGTGCTTCAGGATCAGCTCTTCTGGTTTAAATATATTCAGGCATGTCCTACGTAACTGGAAGCAATGTGGCAGAAGTGGTGAGGGTCATGTTGTGAGTTTTGCTGAATTAGGCATGTAGACCCCACAGTGTGAGGGAATCTTTGGAGTAGCCCTGAATATCCAGTGATTCTGTGCCTGGATGGGAGTGTGGTTGCATAGGGGAGGAGAAAGAACATGACACATTAATCTTACCAACCTGTGGGGAAGTTTGTACAGAATGCGAGATGGAAAAATTCTAGTTTCCATGTATTAATACCTTCTTACCCATATCCCCATAGCCGGAGCCAGTCCCCTACCCACCTGAGCTCCCACACATTCCAAAGCTGGTAGTTGAGAGATCTTTAATTGCATGTATGTTGGGTGAGTCGCGGAGTTCAATTAAAGGAGAAAGTGTCTAAAACCCCCACAATGCCAATTGCATTGATGAGAGCATTAAGACATAGACTTTTAATATATACAGGATTTTTTTAAATTGTTAGCAGAATATTGTTCTGCCTCTCTCTCTCTCTTTTTTTTTTTTGAGACAGAGTTTTGCTCTGTCACCCAAGCTGGAGTGCAGTGGTGATCTCTGCTCACTGCAACCTCTACCTCCTGGGTTCAAGCAATTCCTGCCTCAACCTCCCGAGTGGCTGGGATTACAGGTGCCCACCACCACACCTGGCTAATTTTTGTATTTTTAGTAGAGACAGGGTTTCGCCCTGTTGGCCAGGCTAGTCCTCCAACTCCTGACCTCAAGTGATCCTCCTGCTTCTGCTTCCCAAAGTCCTGGGATTACAGGCGTGAGCCACCATGACTGCCAGTATATTGTTCTCTAAAAGGAGCAAGGAATAAGCCCCTGGGGGGACTGAGCATTACTTCAGACCCAGCCATTTTTCTGTGTTGCCAGAGACCACACCCCTCCTCACACATAACCACAGAAGACTATTTCTTTTGGCCAAGTCTCTGACCTTGAAGGATCCAGCCTGCCAGCCGCCTGAAACTTTGGGTGCTAGACATAATACTGGCAGAGTCCAAGAGTTATTTCTATTTCATACAATTTATTTAGTATGGCTATAATAATTTTTTTATTCATCAGAAGTTCTGCTCTTGAAATAAATGTAAAATACTTTACAAAACCAATGCCATCATGTTTCATATATATGTAGAAATATGAACAATTCCAGAATAAGGTAGCATCCTCAATTGATGCCACATTGCGTTTTTCTTGGAAACACACGCAGGCAGTTGAAAATGTGGATTGATCTTCAGTATCTGTTAAATTATTAGTTTTCCTTCTTCTGAATATGATGAGGCAGTTTTTCCTTGGAAAAACAGTTTGTGTTCAGCTTAGGAGGTTGATTTTTCACCATCAGTTTCTCCCTTTAATAATTGAAAACCACTGTTCATTATTTACATAAAACTGTCTTTTTCTGGTCTGCTTTCTATAACCTTTCCCCTCTTAAGAATTTTAAGAATTCCTTGACTTTCCTCTGGGGGATTTTCTGCCTGCTTTATCCCAGATGTGGGACATTCACTAGGTTGAGGTTTTGGGGATTTTTTTTTTTTTTTTTTTAGTGTTTCTACATTTGAAAGATGTTCTTTTAACCAGTGCACAAATCTGCCACTGGAAAAGGGGCTTTGAAGAAAGTCAAGTAGTTAAGAAAATATGTGAACTTCGTTTAAATTTCTCACTTATTGAATGACACCAAAATCCCATATGCCAAATGAAAAAGTAGACAGTAGTTTCAAATAAAAAGGGGAAAATGCGCACGTGTTATTTCAGCCTTTTAATTCTGGGATTTTACTCTCCAAATGAAGGCATGTCAGTTTCTAGTCCCAGTAGCTCTGTGTCTGGTCTTCACTGCATGCCTGCTGATGTCAGCCCAGGAAGCACACAGGCTTGGCAGATGTTTACACAGCCTTTGTCTTCTCTGTCTCCACCTTCCACTCACATAAAGAGAATATTTAACCTTATTCATATTATTTTGTCTGCTTACAGTTTTACAGGTATATTGATCCTAATACCTGGTTCAGAAATGTTAGGAAAAGGAGATAAGTTAGAATGAAAGAGGCTGTAGTAAGAAATACAGGATTTTCTGGTTTTTTTGTAACGTCTACTCAGATTCCCAGATGATTGTTCATTACCAGCTTTTGGTTATCGTGGTTTATGTATTAATGTCTAAAAAATATCATAGGATCTAATTTTTTGCATATTATATGAGAAGAATACCAAGGATGATTTTTTCCTTACTTGAACAATATTATACATTTTCCTTAAGTCTAAAATTCTGTTTTCCATAATGAACACAATTCTGATGTAGTATGTTTAACTCTATAAAATCAGAACTTATTATTTTAGTAATTTTCTTACCAATTCAATTTTTTGTTATATTTTTAAAAATCTAAATTCATAAGCTTTATTTTTAAATACGGTTTCTACCTCCCATATGTTTCCACACCTTTGCTGTCTTCTCTTGGCTGACAGACATTTTTTTCCTTTTTGTCTCATGTAGGATCTTTCGAAGATGGTTTGGCTGCCTTGGAGATTTGGAGATCTGATGCCACGATGAGGACTCACACACGGGGGGCTCCCAGTGTGTTTTTCATATATTTGCTTTGCTTTGTGTCAGCATACATCACTGACGAGAACCCAGAAGTCATGATTCCCTTCACCAATGCCAACTACGACAGCCACCCCATGCTGTACTTCTCCAGGGCAGAGGTGGCGGAGCTGCAGCTCAGGGCTGCCAGCTCACATGAGCATATTGCAGCCCGCCTTACGGAGGCTGTGCACACGATGCTATCCAGCCCCTTGGAATACCTTCCTCCCTGGGATCCTAAGGACTACAGTGCCCGCTGGAATGAAATTTATGGAAACAACTTGGGTGCCTTAGCAATGTTCTGTGTGCTGTATCCTGAGAACATTGAAGCCCGAGACATGGCCAAAGACTACATGGAGAGGATGGCAGCGCAGCCTAGTTGGTAGATTTTTGTCTTTTACTTCTTACTGTAGTAATTCTGCATTATAAAGAAACGAATCCATTTGAAATCTCAGAGGCCAGATCTCGACATACCTCTTTGTGTGTGTGTGTGTGTGTGTGTGTGTGTGTGTGTGTAGGGTGGGGGGGTGTTGTTATTTGTGTTGCCAGTGTCTTATGAATGGCCTTAATTTCAAAAGAAGTAGTAACTTCCATGTGTAAAGTTAGAAGGAAACTATTTAGATGCAGCCTAATCTAAGGAAAAATAATTTGCTGAATTGAGTAAGGAGTATCATCTTGATTATCGAGAAGTCTTTCTTCCATGTTCAACATGCATATATACTATCATTTGGTATTAGGTTTGATTGACCCCAAATGGTTAAAACTTTTTGCAGCAAGACATTTCAAGTAATTAAGACTTATTTGCATTTTACGATGATAAGGAACTAAAGGTGAATGTGATACAGATTGACTGGCAATTTATAAACACATGCTCTTCAGTAACCAGCAGATTTCTGAGACCTGTAGAAAAACCAACATTATCGTGTAATTGTATAATTGAGGAATTCTAATTATGTAATAATTTAGTTTCGCAAGTTTATGATCTGAGAACAAATTGCTGTCTTTTTGATTAGCTTAAATTTATTTTATTAATTTATAATTAATGCTTCATATGTTTCCAAAAAGATATGGGATGAGTTGATTAAACAAAAGATTCTACAGATGTTTTTACTTATACTATTTTTAAATATAAATGTATAATTCAGTTGCACCAAAAGAATTTACAGATTGTATGAAATATTTTTTTAAACATTATGTAAGCTGCCTCTTTTCATAGAGCTAGAGATAGCTTATTTTAAATGCTTAAAAAAATCAGTGAATACACCTAATGCTATTACATCTTACATATCACAGCAGTGAAGGATGGTGGTTTGCAAGGTTTCCAATAAATTTCTGGAGTCTTTTAATGAAAAGTATTGTGAAAGAGTTGGCATTAAATCCATATCAGAGCTGATATTTTAGGCCTGTTGCTAAGTATATGTACTCATTTTGAAGCTTACAATATTGTAAGTTGAAAAGAATTTTTATTTGATTTGTTTCAAAGCTCAGCCATGTATGTAATTGTTTCTGACTTTGACTGACATTAACTGATCTTATTCTATTCTTGACACCAAGAAAGAAAATAGAAGATGTATGAAAACTTTTCTGATATTTTAACTACCAGATTACATTATCAAATGCTACAGTAACTCACTAATTGATTTGTTCAGTTAGTTTAAAATGGCAACCATATTTACATTATTTAGAAGCCTTTGTCATCTAGAAGGTTCTTTCTCTTCAAAGTCCTTTTTGTTTTAAATAAGTGGATTTTGGCAAATTAAGATATTGATGTAAATGTTTCAGAGATAGTACCTGTAGAGGACCATGTATTTAATCTCACTAGAGAGTAATTGACTGTGAAATACCATTTTTGATGGAGATTGTTTAGCACAATACAATAACATTGTGAGAATTGTACAAGACTAGTACAGTTTTCTCATTATAACGTAAAATATTTGTGTATATAACTACCAATAAATGAATGCTGCCTTTAGGATGAGACTCCTTCTATGATAAGATAAATAAATAACTTCAAAGAAAAATTATAATTTTTACATAGTTTCCACAAGTCCAGATTTACTGATCGTTGGAGGTGTATAGAAATTTACTAGGGGTCTAGTTCTTTATTCATGGCAGTATTGATAGAAATAGGTATAACTCTAGGCCATTATCTAGTAAACTAAAAGCCAATTTTTAACTTAATAGAGCTGAACAGTTGACTTCTTTCTTTTGATCTTCAAGGTAAAATCTTAAGAATGTACCTTTACATCTGGTTTCTGGTTCCAGAAGTGATCTTGGCATAGAAAGTTGATCTACTTGAACATTTTGTCTTGGCAGGTTCTATTATTAAGTTGTGTTTTTCAATGATTTTGCAGAAATTTTAAATTCTTAAAAACTACATCAAACCCTTAGACTTTTATGCTTTCATTTAGATTTGTGGTTGAACCCAATTGTTTTGTAATAATTTAAAACAATTTCCAGCGATTTTACAGTTCAACTACCTCTTTTTCAATTGCTCAAATAATCATCCTCACTACATACCAAGAAGTATACAATGAGTGTCGTCATTGTCGTAGGATATAGTTTACCTATATTTGATTTCAGAAAAAAAGCAGAAAACTAGCTGTTATTTACAAAAGAGATCAATAATTAATATTATGAAAGTAAAAAAAAAACTTTTTACAATAGCTTCATCAGACTGGTTGCATTTCCCATTTTCCTTGAAGAGCATTTCTACTCTTTTGAAAACCAGTAACTAAATTATTTTCATACACTGATTCATTCGATCAACAAACATTTATTGAGCATCTACTGTGTACCATGCACTGTGCTGGGTGATGGGGATTCAAAGATGAAGAAATAGCCCAGTAATTTTATAATTTGTACCTAGGGTAAAGAGTGCAAACATTGGGTTCTTAAAGCCTAAGCTTGGGATATTTTCTCTGCTCAGAATTGAGTGTGTGGATCATCTCATAAGGAGTTTCCTTAGTTTTCACTCATGATGTAAACATTTGTGTCATGCTGCACTCTAGTGTGGTAGAAAAGCACCAACTCTGGAGTCACACAGCCTTTGAATCCCAGCTCCCTCACTCTTCAGCTATGTTACTTCAGATTAATTTTCTCAATTTGTGTGAGCATTAGTGTCCTGTTGTATAATGTGGCAGTAATGACCCTATCTACATTATAAGGTTGCTAGGAGGATTAAACGTGACAACCAATGTAAAGTATTTAGCGCAGTTCTTGTCATGTAGTAAGCCCTTAGTAAATGAGAATAATGACAATCATGGTAATTATTGATGCTGTTGTTTTACGTACCTAGTACTTAGACCCTATTTGGTTTATAGTTTGGTATATGTAGGCTCCAAGGAAATAGTGTCTGTTTGGGGATTTTACTAATCTTAATTGTTCTCAAAACTAAAACATCTGTTTAACTCAAAATTTTCCCTTGACTTTGTTCCATTAAAACTTTCATTGATGCTCCCCTGGGCCCTTTTAAAAATGTATACAAGAATCTAATGTTAACGCTAATGAAGAAAGTTTAGGGGAAAGTAATAATGATGTGTCATTTGTTTGGTATTAAAAAGAAGTACATATGAGATATACATGCATACAAATTTATTAATGGGGTTCATTTCATTTGAATATCTAGTAAATACAGAAGTTAAAGTTACATCTATAGATTCACTTAAGAATCCCAAAGAAGAAAGGTTAAATGGAAAATATCCAATTGTACTGTGTCCATCTAATATCCTGCAAAGTAGAAAGGGAATGTCATAGATTGATAATGATAATGGTGATTGAAAAATAACAGCATGCATTTTAATTGTGTGTGTCTCTGAGTATCCAGACAATTGGGCACTGCAGAAAGATGAGACTTATCTATGTGCTATATCTACTTTTTCAGAGGTGCTCGCATCCTCAGAAGCTCTCTCCTGCTTTCTCTCCCTTTTGCTAAGGCTCACACATTCTTCATTGCAGTAAAAGTAACAGTAATTTAAGCTTGTGCTCAACTTAGTTTTAAAAATAAAATATATAAAGATTATTTTAATCCAATATATAATGGCAAAATATTATTAATTAAAAAATTATAATGGCAAAGATATCACCAATAATGTCTTTGTTTTTTCCCTTTTAATTAAGTTTTTTTCCCTCTATAAAGCTTGCCTTCCAAATGAAAGCTAGGATTTAAGTTGCAGTTGGCTCTGTGTTATATAAAAGCTTTATTAGAACTTAACATGCACTACTTTAGAAAGCTTTAATGAACTAAGATAGTAAATCTAGGGCTGATAACAATGGAAAATATTTTATCATACTTAAAGTGTGTTCACTTTTTTTGGTATATTATTACCTAGATATTAAACATGCAAGTTCTATATATGCCAATTGGCATATGGGGCTATCTTCATTATTAATGGTTGCTTTCTGCATTCAATTCTTATATAGCTTAAAAAAAAAGACAAAAACAGAATTCCAAATAACTGAAAATCATCCATCAGTTTTTCTTTTCTTGAGAGCCTAAATGATAAGGCAAGAAAAACAAAAACGAAACAACAACAACAACAAAAAACAGCGCTTAGTAGGGATTTAAAAGGGATTTTTAAAAAAAATCAGTTTTTAGGATTTTGGGGGCTCTCAACACATATTATTCTACTTTTCTAAAATGTTTTATAATTTATTTCTACTATAACTTTTCCCCTAGAAGATTAAGGAAGCATAAAATATTATGCTTCAAATTAGAAGTAGCTGAGAAAAAATAAAAGGGGGAAAAGATTGGAGACATTGACTAGACAAGGAATGCGACAGTTGCTAAAAGGCATCTACAGTGGGCCACAAATGGCTACTGAGAGATTTTGTTTGTTTGTTTGTTTTAGCAGCAAAGAAAGTAGGCTTAGTCAGTTTTGAAGTTTATAGTGACCATGGGATCAGTTACTCTGTAGAAGAACTGACTAATCTTGGTCCAAGGATCAGAAGGAAGTTTCCCATGGGGTTTTTATGAAGAACCCTCACAACCTTCTCATTCTTGCAGTGCACGTATGATGCATTGCACAGTGTTATTTCTTTACACCAGACTGACCTGAGAACGGGGCCATGCCTGTTTTGCTCATATGCATATCCCTTAATGTAGGAACTCAAAGGAAAGTTTACTAAAACCTTCATCAGGGAGGGAGTGGGGATGGTGGAAAAGATGGACACATGGGTTAGCCCAGGCCAGTCTTTCCTAGTCTAGCTTAATCCTTTGGTAGAGTTTTGTATGTGTAGAAAAAATGAAATGACTGCATATCCACCAGGCAGCCTCCCTATACATTTTGTATCTTAGCCAAGCTCTTGGTAGATGGGTTGCTATGAGCTTAACATTACACTTCTCAGCAAATTCTTAGTGATTTTCCAGAGCTAAAAACAAACAAAATGTACTGAAATAATTATTGGAAAATGCTACAGATTCTGAATCATTTATGTTTACTGTATTTCTCTGAATAGTATGGGAAGATTAATGTGTTTAAAACAGATTTAGGATAGGATTGTAACTGAGAGCCATTTATTGTTCAAGCTCTGGTCGATAACATAGAATTATCCAGCATCCATTTCCAAGCAGCAGGCTTTTCGGGGATCTCGTGTTAATTTGTAAATCGAGGAACAAGCCTGTCTCAGTGATCTTTGGATCTGTCCTTGCATCTTGGCTCTGCCATTGTGTTAGCCACTTGTCCTTTGACAGGTTCCTTATGCTCTGTGAACTTGGTTCTTCACCTGTAAAATACAGATTATTTTTCCCACACCAGGTCATCCCAAGGATTGAATGCAGTAATGCATATAAAGCCCTTAGCATTATGTGCCTGGCACATAGTTTTACTAAAAAGTTTGTTATTATTACACAGAATTAGGTATGAATATATAACTTCATTTTTGCTAACTTTCTTGGCACACAGTACTCCATTTTACCTATGTTGTCACTCTGGAGTTGTGTTTTTGAAAAATATTTATTGTGAATCACTAGTTCTCTTTTTCTGTATAGTATTTTTGCTTACTTATCATCAGACAGAAAATAAATCACAGAGGAAAGAAATTACTTCACTCTTGCATTGGAGCCAGTTAGCTACAGGAAATCAGGAGAACTGGTGAGGGAAACAAAGAAAGTTGAATTTTGGACAGAGAAGTAATTGTATTTTTTTTTTGCAACAGACTGAGTATTAAATTCTTGCCTGTGATTGCAAACTTCTGGATGGTGTCATCTGAGAGTGTATTTGCAAAAATAAAGTATAATTATAAAATATAAAAGAGGAAAAAAGAAAAATCTCCAGCATATTGAAATGAACCAGTCAGTTTCATTGCTGTACATATGAAAATCAGCAGTGTGCCTGCCTTGCTCAGCATTGTCTGCTGGTCTTCAAATGCAGCTCTCTGCAGCTGTTTCTCAGGCTTTTTACTTTTCAAAATTGCAATTTAAGACTGAGAATCCAAAGAGGGGAGGATGTAGCTGTGCCTCAACATGTGGAGCCACAGCCCTGGGAGTAAAAAGATCAGATTTTCTTCTCATGACCTTACAGCGACGGAGGCTGGGCAGCTTGGCCCAGAATGCACCTGGAATCCATTAAAGTGGACTCATGGAGACAAATGCTGGGCTGTCAGAAAACCTAGCCCCTAATTCCCTGGCTTTTTCTCATTCATGTTTTTGCCTTTTTCTTACCCTTCCCCCTCACTCTTGCTGCCTCTCTTTTTCTCTGTTCTTTTCATTCTGCGACCTGAGGGAAACGATTCCCTTTTATCCTGCTGCAGAGACTTAAAAATATTATAGAAGGGTAAAAGAACTTATGAGGCTTTTTACAACAATCAGATTCTTTAAAATTTACAGAAACACACAGCCACTGGGAATTCACTTCTTGAATGTCGTTTATTAAGCAGGTTGTAGCCAGCATTGTTACAAATGTACTCTTGGGCAGGAATCAAGGTCAGGTGCCTTGGTGGTGGGAGGAAGCAGGTGAAGAGGAGCCGAGGAAGAGGCATAGGCAGGTGTGCAGATTAGCTCAGCAGCCTGGTTAAAGTGCCACTGGACAGTTGTGGGTTGCACAATCACACCTAAACTGTTAGCGCTCAACTAATTTAAACTCTTCCAATCTGTTTCAAATGCAGGTGAAGATAAAGTTATTCTAATAATGCTTCTTTCTAACAATAACTTTAAGAAATATTATGACAGTTCTAAATCAGACACGATTGAAAGGAAATCTGAAGTTAATTTTCTTTATAGGATATGTTTATTGACTCTTAAGATTCAGTATTGGTATGATTCTGTATTGAGGGTTGATTGATTCAATATTGAGATTCTATATTGAGGTTCATGCCAATACTGAATCTTAAGATTTAGTTAACTTCAGAAATCTGAAGTTAATTTTCTTTATAGGATATGTTTATTGAATCTTAAGATTCAGTATTGGTATGACCCTCAATACATCTCTGTGATGAGTGACTCTCCTACCTCCCACTCTTTCGGTGTTTCTTATTACCTTTTTAAATGCAACATGGGTGTGCTTTCAGAGTTGTCATAAGGAACTATACTCAAAGCCAGAGGAGTGCTCATCCCTCTTTAATTGGGGTATAAATCAATACCCCTTACCCTGTATGAACAAAGGCAACATGAATACATTAAGTTCCATGTAGTCTTTACAATCTGGCTCTTAAATTTTTCTAATATAAAAGTCTGGCAAGCATGATGTTTGAATTTTGCGCATTTCTTGCCTCATATCGTAAAGGAAAATGTTCGTGGGCAAGTGCCGCATATATGTCTGTATTCTCTTTCATTGAAATTTCATAATCACTTTTTAAAAGTTGGCTTTATCTTTTGGATAAAACATTCACATCTAACACCACTTAAGATGTAGGGTCTTGCTGACATTAACTTCATGCTAATGCTATGTAGATACATGATAACTTGAGAGCAATAATGACATAAGTATGTTCATGGAGTCCTTTATAAAGCCGGGTAGTTCATTTTACCTTAGGTATCTTCAGCAGGGCCTTTTTACTTCTTCGTCTCCTTCTGCCATGTCCATTAAGGGAACACATTTCAGTCTCTCTCTTCCATCTTTCCTTTCCAGGAGGAGATCTCATAGTCGGGGATCAGATCATCGCTTATCCCACATA
The DNA here is from genome assembly GCA_963573385.1 of Cacajao melanocephalus. Lineage (NCBI taxonomy): Eukaryota > Metazoa > Chordata > Mammalia > Primates > Pitheciidae > Cacajao > Cacajao melanocephalus. The sequence goes on from CAUYLG010014371.1 coordinate 41,677, forward strand.
AGCCTGTGGTTTAGAAAGCTTTGTGTTTAGGATGGCTTCGAAGGGATGACTTGGGAAAAAAGAAACTGGTTAGAAGCTTATAATATTACTGTAGGAGGGAAATGAAGACCACAGTTAAGACAGTGAGTGTGGGGAGAAGAAAGTATAAATTTAAGAGACATGTAGGACTGAAAATCTACACAGAGATTGATTGGATATAGGACAATCTTTCTCAAAGTGTGAGTCTTTCAGCATGTTAGGTATCCTTAAAAAGACAGATTCCTGGGTTTTGCCCAGACTCACTGAATCGTAGCCTCTTAGAGTAGGCCATAGAACCTGCATTTTTAACATGTCTCCCATGGGATTCTTAGACATACTGATATCTAAATTGTAAGAGAGAGGGAGGCATAAATGATGGTCCTGTGTGACTGGTTGCATATTGATACCCAAATGAGATGGAGAATATGGGGAGGAGAAAGGGATTTGTGGTAGAGAAAAGATGGTTCACTTTTTTACATGTCTTTTTGTGTCACTCTGTTTCTTCTATCTACTGTGTCTCACTTTGTTGATACTGCCAACTGTGTGGACAGATGACTTTCAAAGTTCTCTGTCCCTGTTACATTGCAAGGGCTCATAGATGCCCATAGTAGGTATCTTGGTGTATAGTTATTACTGTAACTTTTAGGACCTCCTGACCGTATCTGCTCATTCTTACAAATTCACCATTTTCCACTTCTACTTATTCTGTGGTTTCTGCACTGTCCATACTATGCTCATTATTTACCCATAGTCATTTTTCTCTTCCCCCCCAACCCCCCACCTTGCTCTGTTCTTCACTCTTGCTACTCTATGAATGCATTTTGCTGTTGGTTATTCTATCATTTTTGAATGTAAGTGAGCTCTTCAGGAAAAAGTACCTTGATAAGTAAAAAAAAGATCCCTATTGTCACCTATCCAGAGCTTATTTTTTACATTTTTTTCCTAGAATTTTGTGGTTTTTATTGTTTTAAAGCTTTTAACTGATAGGTATTTATGTATGTTTTTCCCAGTGGTCCATTTGGATCATGTGGCACTCTGCCTTGAATTTGGTCAGTAATGAGTTTGCAGACCAGCCCTGAGCTGGCCTTTCTGCCTACAGGCATCCATTTATACCTTGTCTTTTACCTTCTCTCCAACCCTATCCAGACTGTATGATCCACCTTAATTAACTTCTTCCACCATTACATGTTCTCTAGCCCCTCATCCCTCTCAATTCCTATAGTTACTTTTTATTTAATTCATTAGTTTGGAGTAATAGCTGGGTTGCCTACCTGGTTATATGACCAGGAATGTACATCTTCTAGATTCGGCTCCAAAGAAACTTCTTTCTAGAAACCTCCCAGACTCCATCGTCTATACCCGCATTCCAGTGTGATTCATATGTTCCAAGGAACCCATGCAAAACTCTTATAGGCTATTTTGCCTGCACTGTAATTCTTGGTTTATTTGTCTCCCCTCCTGACACATAAGTTTACTGAGGGTAGCCCCAGCATTTTTGGGGGTTCTAAGAACCACATATGGTATACCTGCCACAAAGACACTAATTAATTATATTGAATGAATGAATGAATGATCTGTCTTATTTGTACTGAGAATCTAAGCTTACTGAGAGCAGAAGTCCTGGATCTGTATACAACTTTGAAACTGATTTGGTCCCATGTGTACTGTGGCTGTTCATATTTATCTGGTCTCACTTTCACCTGCCTGCTGTCAGCCACTTGACTGTCAGCCTATAATCACAGAGACACTGTACCTTTAACCTACTTGGAGTCCAGTAGGAAATGTCAGGATTTGACATCTTGGTGCATAGCTCAGCAGAGAGTCTCAGATTACCTGGTCTTTGAAGTATTCCTCCTGCACCTGGCCTTCTTTCCTCCCTGATCCCTTGAATTTTGGTGTTCATCTTCTTACATGCATGTAATGTCCATGTGTGCTCCTTATAAAGTAACCACAACAGAGTTTTGCTTTTATTCACTAGAAAGCCACCTGCTTCAGTCCTTGAAATGAATGGCGGTGCTGTTAAGCAAGGGGAGGTAATACTTTGTTGGAATGAAGATCAAGGACTGCGGAGCTAGTCTGCCTGTGTTCCAATCCCATTTATAAGCTGTGTGACCATGAGAATGTTACTTGGCTTCTCTGTGGCACAGTTTCCTCATCTCTAATTTGGGAATATATATGATACATACTTCATACTATTGTTTAGAGGATTGGTTAATGAAACAGTACATAGCATAATGTGTTAACTATTATTATCTTTAATTATTACTTAGCTTATATTTTGTGTTCTTATAAATTGATGCCAAAGGCAATTTTCATTTATAGATAAACATATGCATATATTCACTTTATATAAGTTTATTGTATACTTACTCTGTTCTAGGTGTTTTATTAGGCATTGGAGATACAAAAATTTCAAGCCATGTTATGTATCTGTTTTGCCTAGAGTTGTTGGTCTACGGAAAATATAAATGCCAATACTATTGGCATATTCATACTAGTAGTGGGATAAATGCTGTGACTGGGAAAAGTACAATGTGTAATGGGAAGTTCAGGAGTACTTTGCCCAACATTGGGGCATCAGGGAAGGCTTTCCTGCTGAGGCCTGAAGGACAGGAACCAACGACGTCAAGGGGAAAAAGGAGCTGCACTTGACTGTTCAAGCAGAAGTCGCTGATGTCCAAAGGCCTGGAGGTGAAAGAAGGCAGAGTGCTTTTGAGGAACTAAAATTTAGTGTAGGGAGGAAACTAGCAAGCATTGAGGCTTCAGGTAGAGAGACCAATGCTGCCAGGCTTTGTCTGTCATATAAAGGAGCTTGGACTTTTTCTTACAAATACTGTGAAGCCACTGAAAGTTTTAACAGGGCAGTGACATGATCAGATTTATGTTTGTATGTTAACCTTTTCACTGAAAAATAAAAGTAGAATATTATATGAACAAATGTGTAGCTTAATAAAGTATTGTAAAGCAAACACTCTGGTAAGTACAACACAGGTCAAGAAATAGAACTTGGCCAGGTGCAGTGACTCATGCCTGTAATCCCAGCGCTTTGGGAAGCTGAAGCGGGCAGATCATAAGCTCAGGAGATGGGGACCATCCTGGCTAACATGCTGAAATCTCATCTCTACTAAAAATACAAAAATTAGCCAGGCATGGTGACATATGCCTGTAGTGCCAGCTACTTGGGAGGTGGAGGCAGAAGAATCACTTGAACCCAGGAGGCAGAGCAATGTGCCAGGATCACACCACTGCACTCCAGCCTGGGTGACAGAGCGAGACTCCATCTCAAAAAAGAAAAGAAAAGAAAAGAAATAGAACTGTTTGCCAGTTACCCTCCAAAACTGCTTCATGGGCCCCATCCCAGTCACAGTCCCCTGCCTTCCCACAAAGACTACCCTGATGCCCCAGTGTTTGCAGTCATCATGTCTGCATAGTTCATCCAAGTGTCAACAACATCCAGACTGTGGAAAGTTATGCAGGTCAGAGTGCCCTGGTTCTTCCACAGGTAAAGTATGAAACAAATAAAGGAATGCAAGGGAAACTGCAGATTTTTTTAAAGCCTAGGCATTATCATTTAGTCTTGCTCATTTTTAAAACGTGTACGGCGTAACTTCCCACCGTTTGGATGTTGTTGTTGATTGCGTGGTGAAGTTCAGTGAATAACTCTGTCCTTGGCTTTTCCTGCGAACTGACAGCTGTATGCCAAGGCTTGATCCAGCTCAGTTTTAATCACTCATATGCAAGCATAGGTGGTGGCTGTTCTCTCATCAGGAGGCATAAAAGGACTGCTGGTTCCTCATGTGACCAGTTTGTATTTTAAGAAGAATCTCGATGTGGGAGTAGACTGCTGAGGTCAAACCAGGAAGTCAAGTAGGCCTTTTGTGTTTATCTAAGTGAAAGCCTAGAATAGGAAATAAGTGATAGGTTCCAGTGACAAACAATTAGCATTTATAAGACTTGACAATTGTATTTGAGGGCCAAAGGAGACAAAGAGTTTCCTTGATGGGATGGTGGGATCTCTCAGTGGGCTTATAAGGCTTGGAGCTGTTGGGGAATGCTAATAAAGGTTTGGATTTGGATAAAGAGAATTGAAGTACCTGTGGGCTCAAGAGGAGATGTCCAATTCATATCTCTCAAGCTTTATTTTTAGCTGCTTCCTGTTTGCCAGTGGTACACTGTAACTTAAGAGAGAGAGAGAGAGAGAGGAGTTATAAGAAAAAATGTGTCCAATATGAAATACGCTTTCAGGTACAATATATATCCTTTCTGTTAATGACAGAAAAATGCAGAAAGAAAGTCCGAAGATGAGATTTAGTTCTAGTTGTCCTACTGCAATAATAATGAAGAATAGCTGGAAGAATGAGAAGTCGAGGTGCTGATACAGCACTGTAGCCACGTGGGTGTCCTCAAATCACTTTCTGGAGCTGAAGCCAAAAAAACATTGTGTAGGCTGCGTTCTGGGAGGAGAGCATCAGCTTGAGTGAGTCGTGCTGCTGCTTCTCAAGTTAAAAAGGAAAAAGAAAAAATGTTCCTTATGAAGTATAGATAGCTATTTGGGCTTGTAACAATTTAGTGAGAAATTTTTAGCTAATATCTGTGATTCATTTACAGTGAATTCACTGTTACAAGAAAAAATATCAGGGGAAATGAAGAGATAAGAATAAATAAAATCTGTACGTATTGCTAATATTTTATATTAACTTCAGTATCTTCCCATTCTAAATCGTAATTTCTAGAAACTACATGAAGTTTACTATTTTACCTTTTTTCAAGAGCCTGTTGATGTGAAAAATACTTTAAAATATTACTGAATCCAGTTTGAACTTTTTGCCCTCTGCTTTTCTACTATAACCTGTCACTTGGTCAGAGAAGTTGGGACAATATGATTATATTCAGCACTTGGGGTCAACTTTTATTTTCAGTATGGTAGTAACTCTAGATCTAAAACTGGGGAATGTGTTTAATGCCTGGGGCATATTGAGGATAGCTCCCAAGTTTGGCTCATAATTTAGATTTATTCTGTTTTTTTGCAACATAGAAGATAACATACCCCAGAACATTTTTTACAATTCACAAAGAAAAGTTCTAAATTGACTTTTGTCCACTCTACTGCCAAATTACTTTTTAAAGACATACTCTTTGAAACTGTATTCCCGGAACATAAAATAAATATTATGGGTTCAGGGTGTTGTCACAGGCATTATTTCATTATTTCTCTTGAATGTAAATGGCTTCAAAGCCAAATAAAATTGTTTTGGAGGGCAAGGGATGTTTTTCTTGTTTTTTTTCCACACCATGACAAATTATGTTTTCCTTCCTGAGACTGAACCCAAAGTGTCTTCGTGTCTACCTCCTTCATACAGCACCATCTCCCCTCTACTTTGAACATTCTGAACTTCTCTGGTCTCCTGAGTTTCTTCCTAATAATCTAACGGTGAGAATTTTTTCTCAGTCCTGGCTCCAGACCCTCTGCTGGGAAGTGCCTGGGCAGCCTGGATTTCAATACAGCTCCTTCCACTGAAGCAGCCCTCTGTGCCAGCAGCATGCTTCTGATGGGTGGCTTATTATGAATCACATTTACCCTCTAAGACAGTGGCTTTGAAACTTTTTCACTGTGACCTACAGTAAGAAACAACCCAGTACATACATAACTTTTTAAATTTGTTTCTAGTTTTTAATTTTTTTATTTCTAATTTTAGCATATTATTTATTTTTATTTCAACTTTTAGATTTAGGGGGTATATGTGCAGGTTTGTTACATAGTATGTTTATTGCATGATGCTGCAATTTGGGGTTCAATTGATCCCGACAACCAGGTAGTGAGCATAGTACTCAGCAGGAAGTTTTTCAACGCTTGTTAAAAAGTAGATGATGAAGTGTAGGTAGCTATTTGGGTTGCAACAATTTAGTGAGAAATACTTGGTTCATATTTGTGATTGATTTACAGTGAATTCACCATACTAATAAAGGAATACCAATAAAGGTTTGGATTTGGATAAAGAGAACTGAAGTGCCTGTGGGCCCAAGAGGAGATATCCGATTTATGTCTCTCAAGCTTTATTTTTAGCTGCTTCCTGTTTACCTGTCTCCCCTCTTTCCCTCCCCCATCTAGTAGTCCCCACTGTCTCTTGTTCCTGTATGTCCATGTACCCAATGTTTAGCTCCCACTTACTAGTGAGAACATGTGGTATTATGGTATTTGGTTTTCTGTTTCTGCATCACTTTTCTTAGGATAATGGCCTCTAGCTACATGTTGCTGCAAAGGACGTGATTTCATACTTTTCTATGCCTGCTAATGTATACGTACCACATTTTCTTTATCCACCACTGATGGGCACCTAGGTTGATTCTCTGTTTCTGCTGTTGTGAATAGTACTGCAATAAACATACAAGCCAATGCACACATAACTTCAGTTTTACATATATAAATATATAAGTAAATGTTTCATGAAATAGCCCTTGCATTTAAATTATGCTTTGTCCTCTATTTTCTATGCCATTCCATTAAAAATATGCTGATTATAACCCATTACATTCATTTCACAGTATATTTATAGTTTGAAAGCCCTGCCTAACATTCTGATAAATATAAATTTTTTTTTCCAGAGAATCCCTTCCCAATATCCTTTCTTGGACATCTCTACTGAAGGGACTATTCCACTCCTTGAAGTGGCCTCTTTATTCTATAATTCTTGAGTTTAGAATGCTTATTCTCAAAATGTATTGGGATGCATCTTTATTTCATTAAGAAACAGTGCAAGCCTGTGATTAACGATTACATGTCAGGTTTCCAGGGCTGAATGGAATAAACTCTGCAGCACATTATTTCCTACTGCACCAGAGTAAAAATCAGCCACAGTTCATTCACTGTTTTAAAAAGACCTCTGGATTTTATGAAGCTCTGCATAATTTCAGCAAAACGTTTAAAAAGCATATTATCAAAGAAAAATTTTGATAAAACATTAAAAGCAGGAATAGTGGGTAAACATATTAACTAACCTTACTCTAAGAGACAGCAAAATATCATTTCATGTATGCTAGCTCCTTCAGGCCTACCTCACTTTGGATTTGACATTTTCTCACTGTGAGGGCAGCAAGAATTGGCAATTTGACTAGTTTTGCCATTGCGCAAAAGCGTTCCTCATATTTTGAAACTTCATTTCTCAAGTAATCCTTTGCCCTTTTACAGGTCGTGTTCTCAGAATATTAGGCGAGTTGCTCTTTCAAGTAAACAGGGGAGTAACTGAGTGTTCAGTTGGTGGCAGGAAGATGACGGGGAGGGTATGAGATGGCAGCAATGGCCGATCAGGTTTTTTAATGTTGGTGTATTTGTTGCGAGGGCTGCTGTAACAAAATACCACAGACTAGGTGGCTTAAACCAACAGAAATTTATTCTGTCTCAGTTCTGGAGGCTAGAAGTCTGAAATCAAGATGTCAGCAGGCTTCATTCCTTCTGGAGGCTCTCTGACGGAGAGACTATCCCAAGCTGCTCTCCTAGCTTCTGGCGGTTGTAGGCAATCTTTGGTGTTCCTTGGCTTGCAGATGCCTCATCTCTCTCTCACTCTGACACAGATAAGTTATTTTCATTACAATATAGATCTGTCATATTTTATAAATATGCCATAATTTTATTGAGAGGAATATCAAGTGTTTGCATATTTTAAGAAGGCAAAAGTTATTGACAACTGAACCATATTGTGTACTGTAATGACTTTTCAGTGTGTGTACAACTCTGTTTTCTCTTGGATCTATAATAGCTTTCTGTTTTATTTGGTTAGTTTTTTATATGCTTATCTCTAATGACTAGCCAGACTCACACCCAGCTGTGTAAGTTTTCTCTTTATCTATTCAAACAAGACATTTTTAAGACATTTTTTAAAAAATAATTCATCTTCTTAAAGAAGTAATGCTGCAGCTTTCTGACTTGCTCTGATCTAGATTGCTTGTGGCCAGGTTTGCTATATAGCCGTTGCTTTGTTCTTTTTTCTCTTGTGTTGGATTCCTTGTGCCATGTTTTCTTTTTGATATACATCCTAATTTAGGTGGAGATATTTTCCACTAGCTTCCAGAGAAAGCATTTATGACAGGGAAATTTTGAGACCTTGGATGTCTGCCTGTGTTTTTTCCGCCCTCATGTTTGAAGGGTAGATTGGCTGGATATGAAATTATAGTCTGGAAATTGTCTCTCCGAGTTTTGGAGGCATCGTTTTGTTGTATACTAGTGCCTAGTGTTGCTGTTGAGATGTCTGACCCCATTCTTCCTGATGCTTTGAATGAAACCTGATATTCCACTCTGAAGCATTTAGGATTTTTTTTATGTTACCAGTGTTTTGAAATTACGCGATGACGTATCTTGGTTTGAGATGCGTTTGTGTTCATCCATGTGCTGTGCACTTCATGGATACTTTCAATATGGAAACTCATGCCCTTTAGTTCTAGCAATCTTCCTTGATATATTTAGATCTTTTCCTTTCTTTTTTTTTTTTTTTTTTTCCTCTCTTGTTTTTCACATGTCTAAACTCTTGGGCAAGTCCTCTTTTTTTTCCTCTTCTGTTTTCTATTTCATTTTTTTACTTGCTTGCATTTTCAACGTTTCTTCAACTCTCCCCCAGCCCTTTTATTGCACTTACCTTCCTGCTATTTTGTTTTCCATTTCAAGGGCTTCTTTTGTCTTGAAATTTCTTTCTACCTGCATGATTTTAATTTCTCCCAAGCTGCATAAATCATTTTGTTCATTTGAGTCTCTTTTGTCTTATTATGGGATTTCCTCAAATCTCTGGTAGTCCTTGACTGCCTAAAAATGCATAAGAATGCTTTAACAAATTGCCACATACTCAGTGGCTTAAAATAGCACAGATGGATCTTAGAGTTTTATAGAAGTGTAACTAACACAGGGCTAAAATCAAGGTGTTAGTAAGGCTACATTTTATTCTGGAAGCTCTAGGGCAGAATTCTTTTCCTTGCCTTTTTCTAGCTTCTAGAGTTCACATACATTCCTTTGCTTGTGACTCCTTCCCTTCACCTTCAAAGCTAGCAACCTTGCATCTCTTTGATTCTTCCTCCATGGTCACATCTCTCTCTGACCACGGCCAAGAAGGGTTCTTTGCTTTTAAGGACCCACGTGACTAGATTGGGACCACCTGGGTAATCTAGAATAATCTCTCGTCACAAGATTTTTCATTGTATCTACATAGATTCCTGGGAGACTGTTATTTTGCCTGTCATAGGTTTTAAACAGCTGAGTGGCCACTGTGTGTGTGTGTGTGTGTGTGTCGTGTGTATGTGTGTGTGTGTGATCTTTTTGACTACACTATAAGGTTGATAGTTTGATTAACCTTTTTCATTGGGAAATACTTGGTGTTCATAATCTTTAGCTTTTTATTCTTCATTATAGACTTCCTGCCCTCCTGAGTTGTGTTATATTTAAAATAGATGGTATATTTTTTATGTTGTGTGTTATAAAATTTATATTAAATTTTTATAACATAAATATGTCAAGTACATACAATTATTATAACTGATCAGTTCCTGCCCAAGCCAACATTTATATATTATGTTTTCTTCTCTGACAGGGCTGGCACTGTCCATCATCCTGGCTGTTCTTGCACGTTAATTTTTTTTCTTAAAATTATACTGACTACTGACAGTTGCTAACTGCAGTTGTCTGTATGGTTTCCCACATGATCACTGGATGCCTGCATAGACATTGACTGAGTGATAACATCAATAGGTTGTCCAACTGAACTTTTTGAAACATTTTACACATATAATTGTAAAACATGTTAGACATTTAAAATATCAGGCTACTTTTTAAAATGGGTAAATATCATTTAATTATGCTTTTTGTGAACAATATGGGCAAACTTGGTTATTCCCTCCTATTGCCTTTCCAGGATTCAAAATTGCTCCATTATAAAAGATTCTTTTAGAATTTGTCATTAGAATGTGATATGTAAGTGTATTTTTAACTCTAGTCCTTTGAGGTCTGCCATTCTACCATAACAGAGGTCTTGTTACTAAATTTGAATAATTTTTACTTATGTTTCTTCCTCTTACCTTTTTAGGTTGAATACGAGGGCAAAGCACACTTATTCAGTTAAAAGAGATTATAATTATAAATGTTGTTTGATTCCATTTAAATAGATTATGTTTGGGTGGTATCCTTGGATATTTGGGTTATAAGACTTCGTGTTATTGAATTAAACATTGAGATAATGACATGGAAATGCCTTTTCCCATTTAACAGTACTACTCTACATTTTACTTGCATTAACCTGGTGTATTCTGACACTTCAATTCTTTTTATTTACAAATCATCTAGAATACTTTTCATTTAAGTAAAATGTGTTTCTTTCAGTTTCTGCTTTGGCACAATTGACTCCTCAGTATTCTGCTTGAGTGGGGCCAAGTTGACCTAAGTTTTAAATTTCAGAATTTAATATTTGGGATATTGAATTTGTAGCATTAAAATGAAATTAAGTGATAATATGCTGCTCTATTAAATCCAGTGATTTAATTAATATAGAAATAGATTGTGAAAGGGAAATAGTTTTTTACATTTCAGAGCTCATAAGTTATTTTCCCTGAAGATGTCTTACTATACAATGAATTCCCATTCTGTCATACTGTTCATCATTCTAGCAATTGTTTCCAGAAAGGAAAAGTAGTTTTGTTCCCAAAATGGATACTGAAAAAGGAAACCTCATTGTCCATTTCTGTATACTCTAGCCTGGCCAGTGTCAAAGTAAACAGTACCAGACACTGAAGTGTCAAGGATAAGTTTTAATCAGTAGTAACTATTTCAATAAGGAAAAGAGTTCAGTGTAAACTGAACTGAACTTCAATTTGTACAGAAGTGAATAGGCATTTTAAAGGGAGGAGGGCAAGCAGGGGCTTAGTAGAGCGAGGAAAGTGAAAAATTACAAAGGGTAACCAATGTACATGCAGTTAGGCTAGCTAACCACATGTCTGCTAAGTGGCAATTATCAAAGGTAGAATTCTATCCTCCCACAGAGACTGGGAGACAGAGACCTTATCCTCAAGTGTTGATTGGAACAAACAAATTTTTTTGGCAGACTTGAGTTTCTTAGGCAGACACTTTCAAGGGGGAGAAGGTCATCTCAGGGATATGACCTTGAGCTATTAGAAACATGTTAGGGTTAATTCTTCATGGAACAGGGTTAAGGTCTAGCCAAGAAGGCACAGAGGTGCCTGACTAGGGTTTGATCAAGAAGAGAATGTTACTACCTTAAAGGGCCCAAGGTTCTGAACATGCAAGCCAGAACCACCATCCCCTGGGCCAACTCTACCTTAGAGTAGTACATTAGGTGCCCAGGCTCATCAGGGAGGGAAAGATTTGTTCAGGAATTCTACGTGATTGGTGTCCCATGTTCCTTAAGTGGGCCCTGAGCAACCAAATTAGCACAAAATTGTAGGATCTCTTCTTCTAATGTGTGCCCCTTTTCTCATATCTCATGCCTTGTTCTGTCTTGGTGTCATGAAATGGCAAGGCTTAGAAATCCTGTGCTGTGTTTCAGCATATGGGCACTTCTGCCTAGTTTTTGGTAATGCCACTGACTCTGGCATGTTCTGACTCAGTTCTTATTGCAAACTTGGTGACTTCCTTCCTCTCACTAAGAAGTAAAAACCATTCTAGATTTAGATAATTCTGGATTCCATTCTTGGCTTCACCATTTAACTGTGTCGTCTTGAACAAGTTATTTCCTATCCAAATTCTGTTTTCACAATCTATAAAATGGGGCTGGAATACCTAAGGTTGAGTTGCTAAGATGAAATGAAAATAATGTATGTAAAATTCTGGGCACATAACATGTGCTTAATTACTAGGAAGCATACCCCCCTCTCCTTTGTCTCCCTGTGCATTTTGCTTCACAACGCCAGTGCTAACCTTTAGCCACCTGATCAAACACTTGGAATATGGATGCCAAGCCAGGCCAGAGATTAGCTGAACATTCCTCTTGGAGTTCATTCAGAGCTTCCTAGATCAAGTCACTATCTTCCAGGCAAATTTCTGCCAAGGCTCAATGTGCTTTACAGATGAGGCCACAGAGGTGAGAAATCCATTTCCTTTAGCTACATTTTACAGGAATTCCATACCAAATTTAACATATTACTAACATTTAACATTCATGGTTAGTTTTCACATTTAAAATGGAGGGAAAAAAGATGAATCACTACTGCATTAGTCATGTTTTTAAAAGGAGTGGTAATACATGACTGTCTTAACTTATTGGAGGTTGTTTCCAAACACACAAAGGCGTTTGGTTGAAAGTTAAGTGATTTTCTATCAAGTTACTGTGTTGATGAGACTTTTAGAATGAATAGACTAATTTACATTTTTAAAATAGAGCTGACCTAATTCTGGCCTATTTTGATGGTGTGACCAAGTGCACATGGGCAAAGATGTGGCTTATGTGCAGTAGACGCAACTGCAGCAAAGCTGGCAAATGGGAAGCTGGTGGTGCACTACCCTGGTACTTTTAGAGTTTGCAATTTCTAAGGAGTTCACTGTTGTGTTCTGAATGTAAATTTATAATTTTTGTAAAGCTTGTTTCATTTTATCTTAAATTTGTAGTTCCATAATTATCTATTGTATAAAATCAGATTTTAAACATAAACTTTATGAATTTAGTAAGTAAATATTTTATAGGTTGGTAAAACTATAGTTATTCTGAAAATAAGAAAAAGAAGGTGGATCATTTTAATGGAGTCCTACTCCTTTGTTGGAAAGGTCTGAAGAATGATAGAGCCTCATTTAAATACACTTTCAAAAAATATGTAGATTTGCCTATACCGTGGATCAAAACGTGACCGTTGGAACATAGCTACATATGGAAAAGCCTGCTGTAAAATTGTTAAGTTCTGAAAAGTGCTAGGAAACAGGATTAATTATAACGGGAGTTATGAGTACTCCTATTGTTTCTAGTATTTGTTGCTTGTATACTGTTGATTAATTTAAATATGTATCAGTGATTTCTTGGCACCTCTTTGGTTTCAAAGACCTCATTTCTTTTTATTCCAAGTGTTTATTTTAACAGTATTTGTGTAAATGAAATAGACACTTGCTGTGGACTGAATGGGCCCCTCCTCAAAATTCATATTGAAGCCCTAACCCCCTGTGTGGAAGTATTTTAGAGAATAGGGCCTTTAGGAGAGAACTGGATTGAGATGAAAGTCCTAAAGTGGGGTTCTTGTGATAGGATCAGAAGAGACGCCAGAGAGCTTATACTCTTGTGCACTCTCTCTCCTTGCCCTATCCCCACACCATACACCTAGGAAAAGCCAGGTGAGCACACAGCAAGATGGCAGCCTTCTAAAGGCCAAGAACAGAGCTCTCACCAGAACCTGGCCATGCTGGCACCCTGATGTTAGACCTCTAGCTTCCAGAACTTGTAAAAAATAATTTATATTGTATAAGCTATCCAGTCTATGGCATTTTGTTATGGTAGCATGGGCTAAGACAATGGTATACAAATTTAAATAATATTCTGTGAACCTTGTGATATTAAATTTTAATCTTTTAACTGGTAATTATTTTCTATAGACTGTTTATATCTATTAAAACTATATGAAAAATTTAAAAATGGAAGCATTTAATCACTTTTAGTTCAAATCTATACCAATAAAAATAGATAGCAGCATTGTTTTTAGAGTTCCTTTTATTGGTTATTTAATCAAATAAACTGTCACATTTTTAGTGATACAGTGATTTTTAGATTGCCTGCTATTATACTCTGTCCATAATAATTTTTAAAGCATTTATGATAATAGAAGCAGTCCATCCATTTAAAATTGGTATAAATATTTAGATTAATGAGACTGCTCAACTTTGGAAACATGATTATGGGTCATCCTTCCTTTCAGAGTCACAGCTTAATTCATAGACACAGCACATCATGACCAACTCTGTGCCTTTCCCCACCGACATTACACCCTTCCACCCAGAAAATCAGTAGCTGTCTCCTGTGTTCAGATGAACTTATTTCATATAATTTCACCTTTGAAAATATTCAAAGCATTAGTTTTTAAACTTTTTGGACTTGGAAGTACTTTGTAGTCTTAAAAATTAATGAGTACCTCAAACAGCTTTATTTGTGCTGTATCTATCAAAGTTTACCTTATTAGAAGTTAAAACTGAGAAGTTTGAAACATTTGTTCATTTACTTATATTTATATTTTTAAAGCTCATTTCATGTTAATGTAATTATATTTTTAGGAAAAAATAACAGTATATTTTTATTTTTATTTTTTAGATACAGGCTACAGTGCACTGGTGCAGTCATAGCTCACTACGGCTTTGAAGTCCTGGGCTCAAGCAGTCCTCCTGCCTTAGCCTCCTGAGCTGGAACTTCAGGTGCATGCCACCATGCCCAGCTAATTTTTAAAAAATTATTTCGTGTAGAGATAGGGTTTTGCTATGTGGAACTCCTGGGCTCAAGCAATCCTCCTGTCTTGGCCTCTTAAAGAACTGGGATTACAGGAATAAGCCCCTGCACCCAGCCAAACTATATTTTTTAAAACAAAAAATAGAAGGAAGGTATTGTTTTACATTTTTGCAAATCTTATGTGTCTGTTTCTGCATTTGGTTTGTTGCTATGTGTTGTTTTGGTTGAAGTACATGAAGAAAATCCAGCCTCACAGGAATATGTGATTGAAAAGGGAGGAGTATTTTAATAATCTTTTCAAATAATTGTGAATATCCTTCTTTGGCACTACGCTAAAACTTGACTAGTACTGGTTCCATAAAAATTAATTGCAGTATAGAATCTGAAGCCATGTTAATGGACTCTTCATACTCTTTTGCATTAAAATCCATTGATGTATTTTACACTTGGGAGTGGCTCTCTTATCCATGCATGGCTTTATGACATCATGCGTTTGTTATTTTGCATGTTTGTTCACTGAGTTATTTCAGTCTACCATTATACAATATAAAAATCTTGTTTGTTGATGTTCTCACTGATTTCATCAGAAAAATTGTTTAAGTATTGGTAAGCTCTGAAGTTCTTGGTAGTGGATATGAATTTTCCAGCATTCTTATTTCCGTTTAAAAGCTCCAGTGTGTCATTGACAACAAAGGCTTTCAGCTTTTCTTGAACTGGCAGGCCTTCCTTATTTTCAGAAAAATTTCTGTCCTAACACCCAAATCTAAATAACTATGATTTGTCACTTGATCATTCTGTCACATAAAAATGATGTTTCATGAAAAAACCCCAGCTAGTTCAGCTCTCAACTCAGTGCATGACTTCTTTTCTTTGTGACATTCTTGCACTTTGGTACTCACTCACTCTGCTTTTAACATTCTTCCTATTTAATCACAGAGGATATTAAAAAAGATGTATACTCAAAAAGAGTTGAGATTTTATAAAAATTGATCATTTTTACCACGTCATCAAGGACATTTAAAATAAAACGGGCTTTAAAAATTTAAAAAAAAAAAAAAAAAAAGGCCAGCTGCAGTGGTTCACGCCTGTAATCCCAGCACTTTGAGAGCTTGAGGTGGGCAGATCATGAGATCAAGAGATCGAGACCATCCTGGCCAACATGGTGAAACCCCATCTCTACTAAAAATACAAAAAATTAGCCGGGTATGGTGGCAGGTGCCTGTAATCCTAGCTACCTGGGAGACTGAGGTGGGAGAATCACTTGAACCCAGGAGGTGGAGGTTGCAGTGAGCTAAGATTGCCCCTGCCTCCAGCCTGGCGATAGAGTGAGACTCCATCTCAAAAAAAAAAACAAAAGAAGAGAGATCCAAGATGGCCGATTAACAACAGCTCAGAATTGTAGCTCCCAGTGAAAGCGCAGAGAGCGCGTGGACCCCGCACTTTCAGACGAATTTTTGTTGCCCACAGACTGGGATATTCCCTGCGGAGGAGCCACACAGGTCGCCAGCGCGACTTTTTTGGCCGGCACGGCTGTTTTGCCAGCACCCCGGCACGGCGCTTCTCGGCGCGGAGTATACGGGACAGGGGGCCCTTTGAGTCCGGCTCAGCTGGTCCCATCCCCACAAGGAGAACAGCAATTGGAAGCGCTGAGTACTGAGACTTTCACAGTAAGCACAGCTGAACCAGGAAGGTCCAGCTCTGCGGGGGAAGGGGCGTCCGCCAAAGGAAAACTAAGAAACAGAAAAAACTTCATCACCAGGCGGAGAGATCCAAGATGGCCAGTTAACAACAGCTCAGGATTGTAGCTCCCAGTGAAAGCACAGAGAGCGAGTGGACGCCGCAATTTCAGACGAATTTCTGTGGACCACAAACTGGGAGATTCCCAGCGGAGGAGCCACAAGGGTCGCCAGCGCGACTCTTTTGGCCAGCGCAGCTGTTTTGCCTGTGCCCCGGCGCGGCGCAGCGCTTCTTGGTGTGGAGTATATGCGACTGGGTGCCCCTTGAGTCAGGCTCAGCTGGTCCCATCGCCATAAGGAGAACAGCAATTGGAAGCACTGAGCACTGAGAGTTTCACAGTTAGCACAGCTGAACCCAGGAAGGCCTAGCTCTGTGGGGAAAGGGCGTCTGCCGAAGGAAAACTAAGAAACAGAAAAAACTTCATCACCAACAAGCCGGACATCCTCTCAGACCCAATCTGAAAGTAGGCAATTACAAAGACGACAGGTGTATAAATCCACAAAAATGGGAAGAAACCAGTGCAAAAAGGCTGAGAACACCCGAAATCAGAATGCCTCTCCTCCTACAGGGGATCGCAGCTCCTCATCAGCAAGAGAACAAGGCATGAC
>CAUYLG010014373.1:0-28109 GCA_963573385.1 Cacajao melanocephalus
GAGAGGGGCTGGAATTGTCTGTTGGTGTATCTGTGGGAAGCAGCTGCTATCCTTGGAGAAGAAAACATGGAGAAGGTAAGTGGCTATCAGCCTGTTAGAGACAACACATTCTGTGAAGTTGCACTCTTTCATTTCTGGCACTGTGGTTCTTCTCTCTGTCCTAAACCTGGCAGTGTCATTGAGGTTCACAAAGTATCTCCCTCTATGTGACAGTAAAACTAGAATTATCACGATGGAATCCATTCCTGCTAGAGTAAAACCATGAAAAGAAATCGTAGTTTTTATTATCTGCTTATCATTTTTAATAGATCACAGAGTTCTATGTTCCTTATTTGGTGTATGGCAAGTTGATAAATAACTCTTGGTTAATATTCTTTAATGTTCTATTTCACATATTTCTATTACATATGAAAAATCTTTTTAATGATTAAAATGCATATATGTTTTACGGTAGTGCCATCCAGTCTTTCTTATTTTGTAGAATAATATTGTTATCTATTGGTTGCCTGCCTTAAATTAGAATAATTTCCATTTCCATTACTTAAAATAGGTGGGTATTTTTGACAAAGTTACAAAGAAAGGGGACAATAATGAAACGGAAGAAAAGATGGAGGATGGAGATTAAAAGAAATTCAGTAGTTTCAGCAAGGAAATTAGGAGCATAATCTTTGAGAAAAGTCTTGGTTGCTTCCATTCAGGCTTTATCATCAATTGAAATGTCCTGAGTGAGAACTTTTCTCAAGTGCTTTCAAGACCAGCAAAAAGTTACGATACCCACACTGACCTGGAACTCTTTCAACCATTAAGATAATATCACTTTTTCACAGTTCAGTCCATATTTTTTGCAAAATGTTGTTATTAGTTTTTTCTTTAAGACATTTCTGCTTTTTCTGAACAAGTGTGTCATATGCTTTCGTTGTAATTGTTTTTTTTTTTCCCTAACATATACTGTTTTCCTAATTAACCTATAAATTCCTCCAGAGCTGGGACCTTGTTTTGTTTTCCCGCCTTTCCCTTAAGAAATATAATTTAAATGAATGTTGTAAACAGTTACTTCATTTAAATTGCCCTTAAAATGCTTTACGGCAAAGATGTTATTTGTGGTAATACCTATAATGGTAAAAAGTTTGTTGCAGTATTACGTATGATAATAAGATTGATCAATTGTTATATATGTTTAGTGGAATATTATCTAGCTCTTTTAAAAAGCCATTGGACTAGTCTTTCTAATGGAAAATGTTTATTTTCTAAGTTAAAAGAGCATTTTAGGCCAGGCACAATGACTCACTACTGTTATCACAGCACTTTGGGAGGCTGAGGTGGGAGGATCACTGGAGCACAGGAGTTAGAGACTAGCCTAGGCAATATAGTGAGACCTCATCTCTACAAAAAGTTAAAAATTAGCTGACTATGATGTGTGTGCTGGTAATTCCAGCTACTCAGGAGACTGAGGTGGGACAATCACTTGGGACTAAGGAGGTAGACGCTGCAGTAAACCGAGATCACACCACTGCACTCCAGCCTGGGCAACAGAGCAAGATTCTGTCTCAAAAAACTAAAAAGCATTATATAGACTGCGTGTTTGTCTTCCCTCCACACAGAATTTCATATATTGAAACCCTAATCCCCAATGACATGATATTAGAAGGTGGGGCCTTTGGTGGGCAATTAAGTAATGAGGGTGAAGCCCTCATGGAATTAGTGCCTTTACAAGAAGAGACACTAGACAGGTTGCTTCCCCTCTTTCTTTGCTCTTCACCATGTGAGGATATAGTAAGAAAACAGACAATTAACTACAAATCAAGAAGGGGGCCTGATTTGTGCCAATCATACTGGCACTGTTTTCTCTCATTTCCCAGCCTCCAGAACTGTGAGAAATAAATTTCTGTTGTTTAAGTCACCCGGTATATGGTACTTAGGTTATACCAGCCCAGATTAAGACAGCAGGATGTAAAATTGTGCCCAGTATGATTGCTTTGACATGAAAAATATCCTAAGTACAGAGAGTAAAAAGTAACCAAAATATATCAATCACCACTACTGGCATTGATACTCTAAAACAGCTTTTCTATATTGGGGGATTTTTTTTTTTAACTTAACACTGAGCATAGTAGCTCATACCTGTAATCTCAGCACTTTAGGAGGCTGAGTCAGGCAGATCACTTGAGGTCAGGAAGACCAGCCTGACCAACATGGCAAAACCCCATCTCTACAAAAAATACAAAAATTAGCTGGGCATGGTAGCACACCCCTGTAGTCCCAGCTACTTAGGAGGCTGAGGTGATAGGATTGCTTGGACCTGGGAAGCGGAGGTTGCAGTGAGGTGTGATTGCACCACTGTACTCCAGCCTGTATGAGAGAGCAAGACTCCATCTCAAAAATAGGTAAATAAGGATGATATTTTGTGTTTGTTTTCAACATTACATTATGCTTTTTAACATCCACTATATTACTCTCATCTTTCAGGTTGAAAAAAAAATGTTTTAAATGTTACTCTGAAGTACATTGCAACCTTTAACAATTCAGTAGACTTCCTCTGAATTTTTATGTAGCTTACCACAGTTATGTTTAGGGATATGCCACATATCTGATTAATTGGTGAAATATCCCTTGCAATTTTACACAGGTTGTACAATGCACATTTTCAAGGACCACTAACATACATAATGGGAACTTGACTCCATTTGATACTTTTTGGCATCAAGAAAGTCTTTAAACAACCAATGCCACCAAGAGCAATAAAAAGACAAAACCATCTGAAAGTATCTATCTGTTTAAAACTTTAATTAGCTTTATTCATTCATTAAATATTTATTGAATATCAAACTGTATCAGTCTTCTACACTCTGAGGAAATAGTAAATAAAGCAGATATTTTCTCTACTATCAGGAAATTTTCATTTTAGTAGCATTAAACCATAAATTAACAAAAATAGAAGATAGTGGTAAGTACTAGGCATGAAATTCAAACATGACCATTTTAGATGAGGTGATTAAGGAAAATAAAGTACCATGTAAGCTGCTATGTAAATGGCAAGAGAATCCAGCTTTGTAAAACTCAGGGAAACCGTTGCTTGCAAGAAGGGACAACAGTGCAAAAAATCTAAGGCATGATCTAGCTTAGAATACTTCAGGAGCCAAAAGAAGGCCTGCATGATTGGAGCATAGTGACTTAAGAGGAGAATACTGTAACTTTGGAGGCATAGGAAAGGGCTAGATCATGTTACCTTTGAAAGACAGGAAAGAGTTTAGATTTTATTCTTTGTGCAAATAGAAAAAAATTAGAACATTTTAATACAAAGAGTGATAAAATACATTTTTTAAATCCTCTTTGATAATTTGTTTTTTAATTGGAGTATCTAGTCTGCTTACATGTAACATAATTACTAACATATTTGGATTTAAATTTGTCATTGTTCCCTTTCTATTTGTCCCACCTCTCCTATGTTTTTCTTTTTTGCCTTTTGGATTTTTTTTTTTTTTTGTAATTCAGCCTGTACCACCTGGTATTCCGAGGCAGACTGTCATCCAACTGCCAATCAGCCCCAACCCTGATTAGCTTCTCAGATCAGATGAGAACAGGCATATTCAGGGTGGTATGGCTGTAGACCTTTTAGGTTATTTTTAATTATTCCATTTTTCCTCTCCCATAAGCTTGACAGATATCTTTTAGTATTATTTTTACTATTCACCTCAGTTATTAAAACATGGTACTTGGGTTTATCATCTTCTAAGATAATTTGGTATTATACTTCTTCCAGGACAATGTAAGGACCTGAGAACACTTCATTTATTGCCTCACTCCATATTACATACTTTGTATATTCTTAATATGTATTTCCTAAATTTTCATTTTTTATTTTTAAATTCTCATTATTTAAATTCTCATTTAAAGAATTTAAATTATGAGAATAAATTTTTATTATTCTCATTATTGTTTTTTATACAATATGCATTTACATTTCCCAAAGATTTACTTTTACTTTTATTGTGTTTTGTGGTTCCTGGAATCTGAGCTTCCATCTGAGATCTTATTTCTTCTTCTTGAAGGACATACTTTAATATTTCTTTAAATGTCTACTGGTAATAAATTCTTTCAGATTTTCTGTCCTGAAACTGTCTTATGTTACTTTCATTTTCTAAGAACCTTTTTGCTGAATTTTATCATTTCAAAGATAGATTTTATTCCTTCTGGCTTCCATTATATTTTATGAGACATTATGTCCATTTTATTTTTTCCTCTTCAAAAGTGATCTCTTTTTTTGCATGGCTACTTTTAAGAGGTTTGTCTTAAGTTTGATGTGTCCACATGTTCCTTTTTTGTTTGAGTGTTTTTTTTTTTTTGTCTTCTTTTTTTCTCTCTCTCTCTCTTTGAGATCTGTAATGTTTCTTGAATCTGGATGTGATGTCTTTAGACTTAGAAAATTCTCAGCTCTGTTTCATCAGACATTGCTTCTGCCTCCACTCTCTCCTCTTCTTTTGGTACTCCACTTAACATGTGTATTTGACAATTCACTTTGTCCCTTGTATTTTCCATTTGTTTTCTTCTCTCTGTTTCATCCTGAATATTTCTTCTTAACTTTCCGTTCACTATTTTCTTTTAATAGTCACTAATCTGTTAAAAATTTCTGTTGAAACATTTATTTTAGTTATATTTTTGATATCAGTTCAGACATTTCTACTTGATTCTGTTTTATTGTTTCCAGTTGTTTACCAAATATTTCTATCTTTTATTTCCTCAAACATTCTAATCATAATTACTGTAAAACATGTATCTAATAACTATGGTGTCCGCTATTATCTGACACTTTTCCTGTTTCTTGTTATCACATTGTCTTGCTTTTATGTCCCTTAATTGTATGTTATTTTATATTATTTGCTTATTTTATAAACATAAATATATAAAACTTTAGGTTATGTTTTAATTGAATGTCAGAACTGTTTTAATTGAATTATTTATGAGGAAACTATACTTTGTAGTGCAATATGATGATATTTTCTAAAGAAAGTATTTATGCCTCCTGGCAGGACCTTTGGACACTAGTAATCCAAGATCATCTTAATCCAGTTAGTGATAGAGATAATTACAATATAGGCAGGTCTACTTCCAGTTTAACAGAAATTTCTCTCGGAGTATAGACCTCTGAAGTCCCAACTCAAGCCTGCAGAGTTTACCAGAGCAGGCTTTAAACTCCAGTTTTTGTTTTTTTAATTCTATGAGTTAGAAGCTCTGTTCACCTTTTTAGCCATCATTTCATGAATTGGAAGATATTCCAGAGGAAAAGCTACTACAAATGCTGCATTCAGCAACTCTGTTTTTTCCTTCTGAATATTTCATTGTCTTATGCTCTCAGATATTTGTTTTATATTTTGTCCAAGCTGAGGGTGGTGGTTCACGTCTGTAATTTCAGCACCTTGGGAGGCCAAGGTGGGAGCACCCCTTGAGGCCAAGAATTTGAGACCAGCCTAGGCAACATAACAAGATGCTTGTCTCTTGAAAAAATAATAATTTTATATACAATATGTTATATATATAATATTATATATATAATATGTTATATATATATTATATATAATATGTATATTCCAACTCTTCTAATTGTTCTTCAGAAGAAAGAAGTCTAAATTAGCCAACTTATTACTAAGAGTAGAAATTAAAAAAAAAAAAGTACACCTGAACTGTTTACAAAAATTAACCATATAAAAGTCTTAAAATTTCAAAAGATTGCCTTCACTTGGATCATTTTTTGTAATCACAGTATAATTAAGTTAGAAAACAAAAATGACAACTCTAGAAAACCTCATATATTTAGAAAATAATCCACTTGATGGGTGAAATTCAAATAAACATTCTCATTGATAAATAGAAAATACATATTCAGAACTGAACAAAGACAAAAATACTATATTATTGACACCTGTAGAATGTAGCTACATTCCTTTCAAGAAACTTGAAAGCCTTAAGTACTCAAGGAAGACTGAAAATTAAAGATTAAGTAGTCTAACCTAAAGGATTAGGAAAGAATGGAAGATAGAAGGAAAAAATAAAGTTTAAGTAAATAAACGAAACAAAAAGCAAATAGTCAATACAGAGGGGTAACAAAGGTTGTAAAAAGAATTTATTTCTTACTTGATACTTTGTACATATTTATGGGTATAAATGTTTTGATCCGTGTCTTGTATAATGATCCAGAGTACTAGTGTATCCAAAAATTGTATCTTTTAACAGACTAACAGCATTGACAAACCTTTGGCAGGATTAGCCAAGAAAGAAGGAAAAGACACAAAGATTATTAAAAGTGAAAATGGAGACATTGTTACAAATTCCCTAGAGAATTAATGAGAAATCATGAATAACTTCATAATAAATGGGAAAATATAAATGAAGTAGGCAGTTCCAGAAAAATGTAACTTTTCAAAAGTCAACAAGTAATGAAAAATGTAAATTGTGGGATGCCGATATAGGAAATCATGATGGCTGGTGACTTTTGCCAAACCTTCAAAAAACAGATCATTTCAATATTATATAGACCATTCCACAGTATATAAGAGGATATGCTGCCTCTTATCAAATATAAAATTATTTTATTAGGCTTCTGTAACCTTGCTGTTAAATTTGATAAGGACAGTAAGAATTAGAGCCCTGTCATATTCACGAAGAAAAAAATTCTAAATAAAACAGACCTCAGAAAATGTGTTTTTTTTAAAAAAGATAATATATCATGATCAGGTTGAATTTAACCCAGGAATGTATTTTATTATATTAAAAGATTAGAGGAGACTGGCCGCTGTGGCTCATAGCTGTAATCCTAACACTTCAGGGGGCTGAGGCAGGTGGATCACTTGAGGTCAGGAGTTTGAGACCAGCCTGGCCAACATGGTGAAAGCCCATCTCAACTAAAAAAATACAAAAAATTAGCCAGACTAATTTTCGATGGAGGGTACCTGTAATGTCAGCTGCTGAGGAGGCTGAGGCAGGAGAATCGCTCGAACCTGGGAGGCAGAGGTTGCAGTGAGCCGAGGTTGCACCACTGTACTCCAGCCTGGGCGACAGACCAGGAGAAAAACTATCTAGTTATCTAAACAGATGCAGAAAGAGAAAAGTATTTGAAAAAAATAACAGACATGGGTAAAACCTCTGGGCAAATTAGAATTGTGTAGAACTTCCTTAAGCCAATAAAACCTACAACAACGTAATATTTTAAGATGAAGTATTTGAAGCAGTCCCTTAGACTCGTGAACAAGTACTACATTGGAGATCCTAGCCAGAATTATAAGGCAAGAAAAACAAAAGATTAAAAATTGGAAATAAACATAACTTAGTCTACAAATAAATTATTATTAAAGAGTTTGCAAGGATTCTGGATAGACTATTTATATGGTTTGAATCTGTGTCCCCACCCAAATCTCATGTTGAATTGTAATCTCCATTGTTGAAGGTGAGGCCTGGTGGGAGTTTGGATCATGGGGATGACTTTCTCATTAGTGATTTAGTACCATCCTGTTGGTACTGTCCTTGAAACAGTGTGTTCTCGTGAGATCTGGTCGTTTGAAATTGTGTGGCATCTCTCTCTTGCCCATGCTTCCCCTTTGCCTTCCACCATGATTGGAAGCTTCCTTAAGCCTCCCCTGAAGCAGAAGCCACTGTACTTCCTGTACAGCTTGCAGAACCATGAGCCAATTAAACCCCTTTTCTTTATAAATTACTCAGTCTCTGGTATTTATAGCAATGTGAAAACAGACTAATATGACTATCAATATGCAAAAGTGAATTGCATTTCTCTCCAGCAGAAATGAACTGTTAGAAATGTTTTTTGTAAGACAGTATTTACTATATTCCTTTAAAAATATAAATCACCTATAGGTAACTTAAAAGATATAGTAGACCTCTATAGAAAAAGAATTACAAAACTTTGACAGACGTTAAAGAATGTCTGATTTTAAAATTGCTATGTTCAATTATTAAAAGACTCAAGTTACGATGGCAGTTCTCCCCTACACAATTTAAGTAATTGCAATACAAATCCCAAATGAGTTTTTCAAGGAGCTTGACAAACTGATTCTGAAGTCTATATGACAAAGAGCAGAATTCACAATACTCCAGAAGCCTTAAGATAGAATTGACTTGTAGACATTCACAACAGCAAAAAATAAATATCCATCAAAAGATAAAATGTTTATCCGTGAAAAGACACACAAAAAGTGATGCATTTATATAATGGAATATATTTGGCCACAAAAAGGAATGAAGTACTGATACCTGCTATAACATGGATAAACCTTGAAAACATTATGCTGAAATACAGAAGCCAGTCACAAAAGACCACATATGATTCCGTTTAAATATAATGTCTAAATTAGGAAATGTATTGAGAGAATAGATTTGTGGTTGTTTAGGGCTCGCAAACTTTGGGGGCATGGGGGCCCAGGGTAGTGATAACCAAAGGGTGCAGAGTTTCTTTTCGAGGAAGTAAAAAAGTTCTAAAATGTATAGTTGCACGTTTCTGTTGGTATACTAGAATCCATTTAATTGTGCACTTTAAATGAGTAAATTGGTATATGAATTGTACCTCAATAAATCTGTTAAAACTGTAGTAATTAGGGTATTGTAATACTGGCTTAGAGATAGAAAAATTGATGTATAAGGAATCTTGATTGTGAGGACTCCTGATTTATGACAGAGATGGCATTGTATACCAGCAGGGAAAACAAGAGCATTTCAATAAATGGTGCTGGATATTCATATGGAAGAAAAATGAAATTGGTCCTCCCTACCTAACACCATACAGAAAAAGTGATTTCAGATGACTTTAAGATGTGTGAAAGAAAAACATATTAAACCTTCAGAAGAAAGATTGCAAAAATATTTTATGATCTTAGGGAAATGTAATATGCATAAAGAAAAACATATGCATTCAAATACATTAAGGTGTTAAAAACTCTGTAAAAGACACCATAAACTCTTGGAATAGTGGTTAATTTCAGTCATGCACAGGAAGATGAGCCTGGAATACTTCATTGTGCAAGACAGCAAGGAAGCTATCATAGACTACTAGGGTGTCATATCAAATGGACTCAGGAGACAACTGAAAAGCATCCCTCTGGCCATAGATGAGACCATTTGAGTATCAAGGACAGTAAACGTAATTGATTGGAATGTATCAAGTGTCTTTAAATCTGTTAGTTCACAATGATTGTAAAACACACAACATTTACTTGGTCAACAGAGAAGATGCTGTTGCGTCAATTATTTTGAAAACCAGTTTTTTTTTTAAGTAAGTAGGCACTTATCCTGCTTTTTCTATGTGAACTGTTGGTAACCAAACAGTAGATGAGGATAGATTTCTCTTAAAACATGTATTCCAGCTAATAAGTGGAAGAATTATAGAATTTGAAAATCGCCATTTTGAAATTCGTAATGAATAAA
This sequence comes from Cacajao melanocephalus, assembly GCA_963573385.1. Taxonomy (NCBI): domain Eukaryota; kingdom Metazoa; phylum Chordata; class Mammalia; order Primates; family Pitheciidae; genus Cacajao; species Cacajao melanocephalus. Next base: position 9,427 of record CAUYLG010014373.1, read on the forward strand.
TGGATTTATTTATTATGTGTCAACAGCTAACATGACAGACAAGAAAACATATGCTTTTTAATGGAAAAACACTGCTACTGATTTAAAAATCTTATCAAAAATTTGACCCTGATCCTAATCAGGTCTTTAGATCCATTCAACTTACAGGAAATAAAAACACCAATGAAACCTAAGCCAATGAAACCTACAACAATGTAAAGTTTTGGAATGGAAAATATAAATGAAAAATCCAATCATGGAGAATATCAGGACAAATTAATTTCAACAAATATGTTGCAGGAGAAAGGGAGAGGGAGAAGGACAAGTGGAGAAAACCATAGATTACAAGAGACTTACTTCAATATGAAGCAGCCTGTGAACTTGCGTTAGTTATCTTACTGTGTAACAAATTACCCTAACTTAAACCTAAAAATATTTATATACTTTCTTAGGGTTTGGGGTCCAGGGGCCTAGCTAAGTATTTTGGCCCAAGGTCTCATAAATTTGCAGTCAAGATGTTGGCTGGTCTGTAGTCTTCTGAAAGTTTTACTGGTGTTAGAGGATCCACTTACCAGAGGGCTCCTTCATAGAGCTGCCTGAGTTTTCTCACAATATGGCAGCTAGCTTTCTCCAGAACAGAGGATCCAAGAGACAGACAGAAACCATGATCACTCAAAGTGATATACCATTACTTGTACTGTATACTGTTAGTCATACAGATAACCCTGATAATATATGGGAGGAGATTACACAAGAGCATGAATACTGGGAAACTGGCTGTCACAATTTGGCCCCAATGATTGACAGGTCTTGATTTGCAAAATAGAATCATCCCCTCCAAAAGCTCTCCAAAGCTCTCATCTTATTGTATCATTAATTCAAAGCCTAGAAATATAAATCAGGTCCAGTTGTGGATGACACTCATAGGTGTACTTAAGTACAACTCCTTAAGAAGAGCTCTTTTTGATCTGAAGACCCATATGCTAAAGACATAGTCTCTGCTTCCACATGAATAAGATCATAAGTGTAGACATGTATATTTAAAAAGTGGGAACACTGGAGGTACATAGGTTCACAGAAATTCTGAAACCCACTTGGGCACAGATTGGCAGTTCCTTGGTTAGGATTCAAGGCCTAGAATTTTCTTAGCTCTGCCTTCTGATATCTTGGACTTACTGAGTCACCCTTTCTTTTGCTTGTTTACAGTTCTGCCTACTCTCTGCCTATAGAAGCTTGGATGTCCCACAAGCCTCTTTCCATATGGTACTCTGCCTTTCAGTTCAGGCTGGCAGTACTCCTGCTAATAGACTTCTCTTAAATTTTTTGGCTCACTTGTAAATTTTGAGTTCAAGTTCACTCCATTAGACAAAAGCAACAAACACACATCTCTTCCACATAAACTTTTTTCTACCTGAGGCTTTTGCCGATGAAAACACCTTTAAACTTTTTAAAAACCTGGGATATTACTCAGAGATTTTCTGAGACACATCTTTTGTCTGAATGAAAATACTCTGAGGCACATCTTAAGATCTTTCTGAGGTATTAAGGGACTTTATAACCTCAACTTCATGTTTTATTGGCAGTGCCCTGGATTTGCTTTTTGCTCAGAGACATTCCCTAATTTTAGCATCATTAGTCATCTGCACAGGCTAGGAATCTTCAAATCCAGCAAGTTTTGACTTTTTTAAAAAAATACAATCAGATTTTTGCTTTGTTGGTCAGGGTGACCTTGGACTGCTGGCTTCAAACATTTCTCCCACCTCAGCCTCCCAAGGTTCTGGGATTTTAGGCATAAGCCACCATGCCCGGCCATGGCTCCTTTTTGTTTAACAGTCCTTCCTTTGACTTTCTCTCTCCTCACACATTTTACTATAAGCAACAAGAAAAAAAAAACACATGAAATATTTGACATTGATTTTTTGGTATTTAACATTTGGCTGGCAATCCCCTTTGTTAGATCAACCAGTTAATTAGGCATGTTTTCTTCTTTGCACATAGCTGTGAGTAATGAATTTGCAAACTTTCTGCCACTGTGTAACAGTACCTCCAGTTTCCAGTAAGAGTTTTCTAATCTGTCAAGATGTCACCTGCAGCCTCCTCAAAGGTTATCTATTATGCTTCTATAAAAAAAGTCTTCAAGGCTCTTCAAAGTTTTATTAACACTCTCCTCCAAGTTGTACCTTCTGCTCACTGGCAGTTCTAAAACTACACTTACATTTTAAGTTTTTGTTAACACTCCACTTCCAAGGACCAAAATGTATACTAATTTTCTATTGCTGCATAACAAATTGCCCCAAAATATAATATGTAAAGCAATAAATATTCCTTATCTCATGTAGTGTCTGTAGATCAAAAATCCAGAAGCAGCTTAGCTGAATGGTTCTGGTTCAGTATCTCTTGTGAAGTTATCAGTCAAACCATCACCTGAGATTTCAGTCATCTGATGTTTTAACTGGTCCTAGATGATCTACTTTCACGTGCTATTGCCAGAACGCTTTAGTTCTTCGCTGGCTATTTAGCAGAATACCATGTTTCCTCACCACTTGTACTTCTTCATAGAGCTTCCTGGCTTCCCATAAAACAGGTAAGCCAAGAGAGAAAGAAGCAGACCCCATCATGGTTTTTTATGTCCTTTTTGACCTAGCCCCCAAAGTGACACAGTGTTACACAGATATGGGACCAACCTGTCGGTCACTGATATGGTTTTGATGTGTGACCCCTCCAAATCTCATGTTGAAATGTGATTCTCAGTGTTGGAGGTGGGGCCTGGTGAAAGGTATTTGGTTCATGAGTGTAGATCCCTTATGAATGGCTTGGTACTGTCCTTGCTGCAATGAGTGAGTTCTCACTATGTGAGTTCACACAAGGGTTGGTTGTTTAAAAGGGCCTGTCATCTCTTATGCTTTCTTTCCCACCATGTGATATGCTGCTCCCCTTCCCTTCTCCCATGATGAAAAGCTTCCTGAGGCCCTCACCAGAAGATGCTAATGCTGTGCTTCTCCTACAGCCTGCAGAACTGTGAGCCAAATAAAACTCTTTTCTTATGAATTACCCACCCTCAGGTATTGTTTTATAGCAACACAGAACAGACTAACACAAGACACACACACCAACCCAGATGCAGTATGAGAAGAGATTATTGGGTGCCATTTTGGAGGTTGTCTACCACAGGATTTTATCTGTATCATGATTCAAATTTCTTTTTCTTAAAGAGCACATTAACAAAATGTCGAGTGAAAAAATAATTCACAAAAGAATTCTACAATAGGATTCCATTTATATAAAGAACCAATGGAAGTAAACATCTTCAGGGTACAAACATAAGAAGTAAATCTATAAAGCAAAAGAATGATAAGCACAAATTCAGGACAGTGATTTCCTGTAGCTACAGAGGGAAGGGGATGAAGTTAAGGAAGGAGTGAACAAGGAGTTTAAGAGTATGATAATTGTATGTGTTGGTTTGGCCAAACAGTCCGGGTTTGTCTAGCACAGTTCTAGTTTGCTGATTTCCTGGTGTAATGACTAATAGCACTGTCACTCCCAAAATTGTTACTGTTTGGATAATAAATTATATGCATCTCTTTTACAGTAAAAGTAACTTTTTTTTCCTTAAACTGGGTAGAAGGCATGTGGGTCTTTATCATTTTTCCTTATATCATACATGTATTTTTAAAATGTCATTTAAAACTAGTATTTTAAAATATAATTAAAAACTTTAGTCAGTGACAACACAGTAAAACAAAATTAGTATTTAAGATAAATAAATATAGATAGAATCCCAATGAAATGCTTTTCATCTGGGTGGATACAGGGATAAATACCATACTATATACCTGGCATTGTATTAAGCTTGTTACTGATATTACTGCATATTCATAGCAAGACTTTTAGGTAGGTATTATTATCTCCATTTTACACATGAATCTGAGACACAAAGATTACATATAATTTAACCAAAGTCATATCATATGTGACAGGGCAGAATTTTAACCCAAGCAATGTGATATCAGACTACATGCTTTTAACTACCATGCCAGAGTCTGTAACAGACCTTCTTAACCTTTTTTTGTTTGTTTTTGCCACGGGTTCCTTTGACAGTCTGGTGAAACCTATAGAGTCCTTTTTAGAGTGATATTTTTTGTACATCAAATATAATGCACAAGATTATAAATAAAATCAATTATACTATATGGTAATAAGAATATTTAACAAATGTATACTATACATGTACTTTTTATTAATGCATTAAGTAATTAAATAAAATCTAACAGATCTAATGTATGATTTTGAAATAATACTAATTGTATCTTCAGATATCTACAAATATAATATCGTGATATGAAAATGTGATTTTTACAAGTTAAACAGTCACCAAAATACTTGGAATGGCACTGGGGTTTTTTGCATATGTTCACAATGAAAAGAAATGCTAAATCTTACTTAGAAGTTCGCAAAAATTTTAAGTATAATATTTTGCCACCCCAATTCCTGGCCCTCTACTTTATGATCTTATTTCATAGGCTGTCTGACATCTTTTGCTTCAAAGAGGTCATAATCCCCATTCCATTTCCTATTTTCTGGTTTCGGATTACACTCAAGATGTGATATACAAATAGATTAGTTTATCAGAAAATATTTTACCACATGACAGACTTGAGTGGGGGCTAACAAATGGGAATGTGCTAAAATAGCCATGTGTACATATAGACAATGGGAAGCTTGGAACTGCGTTAGCGTTTTATACAGAAGATTTAAAACTAATTTCAGCTGGGCATTGTGGCTCCAACCTATAATCCCAGCACTTTGAGAGGCTGAAGTAAGAGGATCACTTAAGGCCAGGAGTTCAAGGCCGGCCTGGACAACATAGTGAGACCCCCATGTCTCACTAAAAGTACAAAATTAGCCCAGCAGAGTAGCTCACAACCAGGAGGATGGCTTGAGCCTGGGAGGCTAAGGCTGTAATGAGCCACGATCATGTCACTGCACTACAGCTTGGGCAACAGAGTGAGACCCTGTTTCAAAAAATAAATAAATAACTGGTTTCAAGCATTTATTGCTACTTTGCAATTCTCCATAAAGGAATTATTGTTGATAACACAATGCCTTCAGTACACTATTTGTCAATACCTATAGCAATGCAACAATCAAAAAAGAAAATTTAAATAACAGGATCATGTTAAAAGTTTTATTGGGCTAAAATCAAATCATCTGACAAGTTTTTGACTTGCCTTTCTCATGATTTAATGTCCCAGCAGAGCAACTGGGGAACCTAATTCTGACCAACAAGGAGGAATTGCTTGGCTAAGTGGAAGTGACAGAAACCTTGGGAGAAAGCAACCACCTACCAAGGATAATTATAAGAAGGTAACATGGGCCCTAAAGGATAGTGTCAAGAAACCTGAAACCCCCAAATGAGGTGAGACTTTCAAAAAATGCTAAGGGAGGATGAAGAACAGACCTTTTAAAATTCTGTTCAGAACCAGAAGATGATCAAGAAAGGGAAAAGCCCACTAGCAGCTTCTAGTGTAAGGTTGGAGCTGACAGAGAAAGAACTCCTTAACTGTTATTTGCTTCATTCTTGACAAAGGAAACTAGAAAAGTGGGTTGACATAATAGAAAGAACATGTGTTCATGGAATAAGGCAAAACTGGATTTAATTCTGTTTCAACACTGTTAAACAAAATTTATGGGAGTCCCTTGTTTTGGATTGGGCTCATGTACTGGACCCCTCTAGACCAAACCAAAATGGTGTCACTCATAAGAAAACTCCAGGTCACCAAACCAAAACTAAGTTGTTTATCTGACCTTCCAAGAAATCGGGAGAGAGAAAACAACCAGATCTTCCAACAGGCCAGTTTTAGTCTGCAAGATAAGGAAGGTCTCTCTTTTTTAACCCTATAAGGAAAGTAACTTTTTGAAATGATCAATACACTTTTTTTCCTTAGTTCTGCTTTCTTTAGCCCTTTTTCTGCCCACTTCCTCTGCTCAAATAGTTACCGTGTCTGGTTAATTATTGAAGCACATATTCTATTTTATAGAATGAGATACTGCCCAATTCTAAAATCACTAATAAAAATCAACTAGAACTTTAAATTTGTTGTAATTTTGTCTTTGACAACACTACTAGTTATATTACTCCAGGTATCTTTTTCCTCATCTGTAAAATGGACATAGTGATACGTTTCCCATAGAATTTTTCCCATTAATAGAAGTAATACATTCAAAACACTAAGCCAGGCTCACAACAAATAGCAACTTCTTAATATTACTCAAAAGCATAGTATAGATATTGACAGAAAGCAGTACTGTTTCTAATTAGGGGAAGAAATTCTAAGAGAGTACCTAACAGTTTGAATTTAGATTATAACATTTTCTCTGAGTATTTTGCATTACAGGGTTTGGGGAAAAAAGTACAAATGGGATCTGAGAACAGTGGTACCCATCTTTGAGGAATTATGGAAAACTAATAGAACACTAAACATGAGAAAATATCTGCCTTCACGTTGAAAAGTGGAAATCTCAATCCCTGAATTTTTTTGTTTTTACTAAGTGACTTTTCTGTCTGTTGGTGTCATTTAACCAAAAGAAGAAGAAATTTTAAAAAAATCATCTGAAACAAAGGAATAGATTGAATTTTCTTGAAATGGAGACATAAGTCTTCAAAGCTAAGGTGATGAGGAAAAAACAGGTCTTGAATTTCTCCAGAGCTTCAAGAGGCAAAGCTTGAAAGAAGGAAAAAATTTCATTCTTAAGTAAGATGTAGGGGGTTGAATGGTGGCTCCCCCAAATGGTAAGTCTTCCTTCTAATCCTAGAACCTGTGGATGTTACCTTATTTGGATTAAAAGGTCTTTGCAGATATAATCAAGGACCTCGAGATGAGGAGATCATCCTGGATTATCTGGTGGGCTGAAAAGCCAATGATATGTATTCATATATGACAGAAGAGAAGAGGAGGGGATAGTTGTGACCATAGAGGCAGAGAATGGAGTAATGTGAAGCTGGAGAAGGCCAAGAACGGACTTTCAATCCTCCCGCAGAAGGACAGCCCTGCTAATGTGTTGATTTTGGACTTCTGACCTCAGAATTATAAGAGAATAAATTTCTATTGTTTTAAGCCATCAGTTTTTGGATAATTTGTTACAGAAGCCCTGCAAAGTTAATACACAGAGTTTAAAGAGAATCCAGTAATATCTCTAAGAGACTTCTGTATTAGTCAGGGTTCTCCAGAGAAGCAAAGCCAATAGAATGATACATGTTGTTAAAACAAATTAAAATGGAGACCAACCCGGAAGAATCCCTGTGCAGACAAACCCAGTTAGGCCTCATAAGTTAACCTTGCTTGATTTGCAAACATAATCTAAAACTTAACTTGAGCTATTTCCTGTAAATGAATACAGTAAAGAAACAGAACTTAAGCTCAATCAGTCAGAAGCAGCTTTATAATTATGTAGCTAGGGACTTTACAAGAAGATGACCAAAGAAGGAAATGATGTAACTGTAACCAATCAAATATTTTCTTTGCTTTACTTTCATGTTCTTCGTATAAAAGCCTCCACACTGCATTCCTTCAGTGGAGCTCCCAACCCACTTCTGGTTTAGAGTTGCCCAATTTGTGAATCACTGTTTGCTCAAATAAACTCCTTAAAATTTTATTTACCTCAGTTTATCTTTTTTAGATAAGTAGGTAGGTAGATAGATAGATAGATAATGGGAATTGACTCAGTTACAGAGACCCAAGATCTGCCATCTGCAAGCTAGAGAACCAAAAATCCAGTGGTATAATTAAGTTTAAGTTCAGAGGGCTGAAAACCAGGGGAACCAATAACTTAACATCCAATGTAAGGCCTGAGAATGTGGGGTAGGGATGCTAGTATAAGTCCTAGAGTCTGAGGACCACAGAACCAGGAGCTCTGATGTCCAAGAGCAGGAGAAGATGGAGGTCCCAGCTCAAGAAGAAAGCAAATACACCTTTTTCCTGCTCTTTTTGTTCTATCTGGGCAGGCCTCCAGTGAATCAGATGATGCCCACCCACACTGGTAGAGCAGAACTGTAGTCAGTCTATGGATTCAAATGCTAATTTCTTCACAGAGGCACCCAGAAATATTGTTTTGTCATCTATCTGGACATCTGTTACCACAGTCAAGTTGACACATAAAATTAACCATCACAATTAGATTTTCATGGGCTGGAGGTAACAGGAGACAATTAAATGGGTTCTGGAGGGTAGAGAAGAAGGTCTGAGGGACTTCTTGGCCGGACTTTGTGACCCAGAATGGAATGAGCAAATTGCAGACCCCACAGTCTCTGCTCTGACAGAGATTGCCAAAGTTTGAAAAAGACTTGATAGGGTTACCACAAGTTACCAGAACCAGGAAGTCATGTGGCAGCCAAGCTAATATCCAAAGATTCCCCAAAGAGTATTTCATGTGATCAGAGAGTCTTTGTTTAATTGACAACTGTTTCCCACTTCCCATCCCCTTCACATGTAGCTGGAGTCACAGCTATCTGTATGCAGATACTTTACTCAACCCTATCCAAACTACTAATAGGAAAAAGTACCTTTTCAGTAGTCCAAGTAGTCACAAACCTTCAGAAACACAGAAAAGATTATGGACATCTACAGGGGTGCCAGTGATATAAAATGACAATCCATATCACATGGAAACCTCCCAAATAAATAATCTTTATTTGACTAGGATTTTATTCATTCAACTGAGATACTCTAACACCCCTGATAACCAACCAGGACCATGTTGATCCTGGGCAACAATATAAAAGGAATAATTTAAGGATGCTCTGGGAGCATCTGTAAGAGAAAGCACTAATCAGTCGAATATACCGCAGGTTTATCTATACTAATTTATTTCAGTTTAATTTAATTTTCTTCCTGATAGAGTTACTAGGATACTCACCAATAAAATCCATAGGTAACATTTATCTGGGCCCATGAAGTATTAGTGACTTCTTAAAAAAAATAATATCCTTGTGAGTAAGTTGGAGGGGTAGGGGAGGCTAGATGATAGTATTGTCAGAGAAGGATTTAGCATCCAAAGGATATTGACTCCTAGATGGCAGTCAGCCTCTCCAGAGGTTTTTAGTACAGATTCACAGTCTTGGGTCATCTTGTATTTCATTGACTTAAATGAAGACATAGAATACATACTTATCAAATTTTTACCTGATTAAAAATCAGGAAGGATAGTATTTTTTCTAAACTTTGGAACAGTTTGATGTTGACTCTGGGCTAAATTCTATATGGGCATAATTAGAATCAATAAAATTTTGAGAGTCTATGACAATATAGGCAGAGTCTAACAAACTAGTAGGATTTTTATGTTTATTCCCTCATTTAGATGTCACAAATTTATGGAATATCTACTCTGTGTAAATGTGTGTGTTAGGCTTCAGAATATCAATAAGGTATATGGGACTGCAGGAGTTTAAAATCTGGTGAATAAAACAAACTTGTAAACAGATAAAATAAAACATAAATATTAACTGTAAGGCATCATATTTAGTAAAAAGTAAAAAACAATTAACTACATATAATTGTATGATATTGACAGGCACCAGCATATGTGAAATACCTTTAGACATTTAACAAGCTGGAAAAAATATTTACCGTAAACATATATTACTGGTGCAAACATAAAGTAGTAATTTTGTGGAAAGTTATTATGTACAAGCCATACTACTTAATGCAGCAATTTCCTTCTAAGAAACTACTTTAAGAAATAATCTAAAATATATTCATAATGTTATGTATTTAAGGAAGTTTATAATAAGATTATTTATAATGGCAAAAAAGTTCAACATGAATGATTAAAAAGATATGGTATAGCCATGAGACTGTATCATAATCATAAGGAGTTATGTCTCTAAAAAAATGGGTGTTTGAAATATTATGTCACTTTATAGAATAGCATATTATAGTTGACCAGAAACCTGGGAAAAATGATATTTTACTGTAAAACCTCTTGAATGTTTTGAATTTTGTGCCATATGCATGTAACACATTCAAAAAATAAACACAATTTTAAAGGATTCAGCTTAAAATTTTAAAAATACATTTACAGATAGTTTTTAATGACATAAGGAAATACTCATGATATACTAAGTGAAAGGCAAGGACATTACATTATTTCTTGCAGTAGATATGAATAATTGGAAAATGCATAGACTCTGGCTATATACTAGGAATATTTTCAGTATTTTGTACCATAGGAAATCTAGAACTATTTTACATAAAAGCAAGCAGAATGGTGAAGAAGCTCACCTTAAGAATGGTTGAATGAAAATATAAATGTTTAGCCTGGAATATATATATGTGAGATCATGATGACTGTCTTCAAGTATCTGATGTCCTGCCATGTGTAAAAGTGATTACACTTCCATTGGAAGGTCTCAGAGGATGGAACTAGATCCATTGGTAGGCGCTATAGCAAGCCATTTCAACTCAATGTGAAAATACTTGCAGACTTACTCACTTGTTTATATGTCATTTCAGTTCAATGTCAGGAAGCACATCCAAAAACAGTGCAAAAAATGAGTGGCTTCCCAGTCACTTGAAAGATTCAAGCATAAATTATCACTTACTTGATAGGACATTATGGAAGAGATTCAAGCATCAGAAGTGTGGTTTTTGGATGTGATTCCAGGTGTAGGAGAAGGCATTTAATCCCCCTGGAGCTTAGTTCTCTGTGAAATGGGGAAGTTGGACTAAAGTACCTCCATTTCTTTTTGAGTTTTAAACTGTTTTCATTCTGCTTTGGTGTAACAACATTTTGCTGTCTACCAGATTTATATATCAGCTTTTTATCACTTGAAATAAACCACATTGGCCAGGTGCAGTGGCTCACACCTGTATTCCCAGCACTTTGGGAGGCAGAGGCAGGCGGATCACTTGAAATCAGGATTTCGAGGCCAGCCTGGCCAGCATGGTAAAACCCATCTCTACTCAAAATACAAAAATTAGCCCAGCCTTGTGACGGGCACCTGTAATCCCAGCTACTTGGGAAGCTGAGGCACGTGAATTGCTTGAACCTGGGAAGTGGAGGTTGCAGTGGGTTGAAATCAAACCACTGAACTCCAGCCTGGGTGACAGAGTGAGACTCTGTCTCAACAAAAATAAATAAATAAATAAATAAATCACACTGTACTTGAGGATTGAGATGTTTAAAGCATTATTTGAAAAAATGCAAAACATGATATAAATGTAAAGCATTATTATATTTCAACATAATTGACCATTAGAAAAATGCAAATTAACACCTCAATGAGATATCACCCCACACCTGTTAGAATGGCTAAAATGGAAAGTACTTATGATACCAAGTGCTGACAAAATGAAGAGCAACTAGATCGCTCATACATTGCTCATGCTAATGTAAAATGATACCACCACTCTAGAAAACAGTTTGGAAGTTTCTTATAAAGTTAAACATTCACTTGCTATACAACCCAGTAATACAACTACTGGATATTCTTTCTAGAGAGATAAAAACTTGCACACAAAATCATACACATAAATGTTCGTATCAGCTTTATTTGCAATAGCCCAAAATGAAACAATCAGATGTCCTCCAATTGATGAATGACAAACTGGTATAACCATATCATGAAATACTACTGAGCAATAAAAAGTAACACTATTGATATACAGCAACTTGAGTGCATCTCAAGGCTATTATGCTGACTGAAATAAAAGCCAATCTCAAAAGGTTATGTATTATATAATTCTGTTTATATAACATTCTCAAAATGGCAAAATCATAGCAATGAAGAATTGATCAGTGGTGCCAAGGGTTAGGCTTGTGGGGAAGGTGTGACCATGAATGGGCAGGATAAGAGAATTTTTTTGGAGTTATGGAATAGTTTTACATCTTGATTGTGGTGATCATTATATTAAACAATTGCATGTGATAAAATTATATAGGACTATATGCCAAAAATAATATGTTTATTTTTAAGGTCTGGAAAACATGGAAATTTGTATCTTCATTCACTTTTGTTTTCATGGACTCTTTTCATGTTTAAACTTTTCATGGTATGAGGTGTCTTATAATCTATAATATGAAATGTTTCTCAAATGAATGTTTTTCTTATTGAAGAATGCCGTAGAAATAAAGGTGTGAGGTATACTTACTTGACAGGGGAATTTTACTCCTTTTTATTTTATTTACTTATTTATTTTTGAGACAGAGTCCTGTTATGTTGTCCAGGCTGGTCTTCAACTCATGGGCTCAAACAGTCCTTCTGCTTGGCCTCCCAAACTGCTGGGATTACAGGTATGAGCTACGGCGCCCTAAGAGTCCTTTTTTAAAGTAGTGAATGGTCAAATGTGGAATTAAACTCAGGCAAAGCTCACTTTTATTTATACATACAACAACTTTAGCCATGTACCTCATAACGATATTTTGGTTAATATCTGACCTTATATACAATCATGGTTCTGTACGATTATAATGAAGCTAAAAAAATTCTATCGCCTAGTGACAATGTAGTAATTGTAATATAGCATAACACATTGCACATGTTTGTGGTGAAGCTGGTGTAAACAAAGCTACTGCATTGCCAGTCTAGTATAAAAGTCTAGCACACACAATTATGCACAGTATATAATACTTGATAACTGTTATTGGCTTATGTATTTGTTATACTATACTTTTTCTCATTATTTTGGAGTATATTCCCTACAGTTTTTTTAAAAAGTTAACTGTTAAACAGCCAAAGAAATTGAAAAGGACACAAACAAATAGAAAGATATCTAATGTTCATGGATAGGCAGGTCTTTCAGGAGGCATTCCAGAAGAAGGCATTGTTATCATAGGAGATAACAGCTCCCTGTGTGTTGTTGTCCCTGAAGAACTTTCAGTGGGACAAGATATGGTGGTGAAAGACAGTGATATTGATGATCTTGACCCTGTGTAGACTTAGGCTGATGTGTTTGTGTATGTCTTCCTTCCTAACAAAAATGTTTAAAAGGATTTTTTTTTAATTTTTAATTTTTAAAATTACAAAAAGCCTATAGAATAAGAATATAAGGAAAGAATATTTTTATACAGCTACACAATGTATTTGTGTTTTAAACTGTACTATTGCAAAAGAGTTACAAAATATTTAAAAATAAAAAGTTTATAAAGTAAAAAAGTTACAACACAGGGAAAAGATAATGCACTGTGATCAATGGGATTCATCCCAGGGATGCAAGGATAGTTCAACATATGCAAATCAATAAATGTGATATATTGTACCAACAGAATGAAGGACAAAAACTTTATGATCATCTCAACAGATACAGGAAAGCATTTGTTGAAATTTAACTTCCTTTATGATAAAAACTCTCAACAAATAAGCCATAGAAAGAACATACCCAACATATTAAGGTCCATATATGGTTAGTCCAGAGCTAAAATTATACAGAACAGAAAAAAAGCTGAAAGCCTTTCTGCAAAGAACTGGAACAAGACAAGGATGACTACTTTCATCACCCTTATTCAACATGGTACTGGAAGTCCTAGCCAGAGCAATCAGGCAAGAGAAATAATTAAAAGACATCCAATTGGAAAAAAGGAAGTCATATGTTTTCTCTTTGCAGACAACATAATCTTATATCTAGAAAAACCTAAAGACTCCACCAAAAAGGCTGAGAGCATGGTGATTCATGCCTGTAATCTCAGCACTTTGAGAGGCTGAAGCAGGAGGATTGCTTGAGCCCAGGGGTTCAAGACCAGCCTGGGCAACATAGACCCCATCTCTAAAAAAATTTAAAAACATTAGCCAGATGTGGTGGCACATGTCTGTTGTCCTAGCTACTTGTGAGGCTGGGGTGGGAGGATCACTTGTACCCTGGAGTTCAAGGCTGCAGTGAGCAATGATCATGCCACTGCATTCCAACCTGAGTGACAGAGCAAGACACCATTAAAAAACAAAACAAAACAGACTCCACCAAAAAGCTCTTAGAACTGATAAATTCAGCAAAGTTTCAGGATACAAAAATCAGTAGTGTTTCTATACACCAATAACAAGCTGGAAAAGACATTAAGCAATTCCATTTACAATAGCTACAAAAAACAAATACTTAGAAATAAATGTAACCAAGGTGGTAAAAGACCTCTATGCCAAAAACAATGAAACATTGATGAAAGAAATTGAAAAAAACACAAACAAATAGAAAGATATCTCATGTTCATGGATAGAATAATTAATATTGCTAAAATGATCATACTACCCAAGGTAATCTGCAGATTCAATGCAATCCCTATCAAAACACCAATGACATTACTCACAGAAATAGAAAAAATAATCCTAAAATTTGTATGGAACTACAAAGGCCCTGAGTAGCCAAAGCATTACTGAGCAAAAATAATAAAGTGAGAGACATTGTACAAACAGACTTCAAAATATACTATAAAGCTATTGTAACCCAAACAGCGTAGTAATGGTATAAAAACAGGCAATAGACCAATGGAATAGAATAGAGAACCCAAGAATAATACATCTATTTATAGCCAACTGATTTTTGACGAACGTGCCAAGAATATACATTGGGGAAAGAATATTCTCTTTAATAAATTATGTTGGGAAAACTGGATATCCATATACAGAAGAATGACACCAAACTCCTATCTCTCACCATAAACAAATATCAATTTAAAATGAACTTAAATATGAGACCCCAAGCTGTAAAACCACTAAAGGAAAACACAGGAGAAACACTTCAGGACATTGGTATACATTAGCCAAAGATTTTATGGCTAAGACTTCAAAAGCACAGGCAACAGAAACAAAAATTTTAAAATGGGACTGTATTAAACTAGAAAGCTTCTGCACAGCAAAGGAAACGATCAACAGAGCGAAGAGCCAACTTGTAGAGTGACAGAAAATATTTTCAAACTATTAATCTGACAAGGGACTAATATCCAGAATATACAAGAAACCCAACAGGAAAAAAATAATAATAATCCCGTTAAAAAGTGGATGAAGGATCTGAATAGATATTTCTCAAAAGAACATACAAATGGCCAATGAATACATGAAAAAAAATGCCCAACATCATTAACAATCAGGGAAATGCAAATCAAAACCACAGTGAGATATCATCTCACCCCAGTTAGAATGGCATATTATCAAAAAGGCAAAATAATAGGTGTGGTAGCATGTGTCTGCAATCCCAGCTACTCAGGAGGCTGAGGCCAGGAATTTGAGCTGTCATACACTGTGATCACCCCTGTGATCCCTGCGTTCTAGCCTGGGCAACATAATGAGACTCCATCTCTAAAAAATACTAATAATTAAACATTTTTAAGAAGACAAAAAATAAATGCTGGCCAGGATGCAGAGAAAAAGAAACATACATGGTTGGTGGGAATGTAAATTAATACAGCCATTGGCCAGGTGCAGTAGCTCATGCCTGTAATCCCAGCACTTTGGGAGGCCAAGGTGGGAGAATCACTTGAGCTCAGGAGTTCAAGACCAGCCTAGGCAACATAGTGAGACCCCATATATGCAAAATTTTTTTAAAAATAACTGGGTGTGGTGGCATGCACCTGTAGTCCCAGCTACAAGGGAGGCTGAGGTAGGAGGATTGCTTGAGCCTAGGAGGTCGAGGCTGTAATGATCTCTGATCACACTGCGGCACTCCAGTTTGGGTGACAGAGTGAGACCCTATCTCAAAAACCAAAAAAAAAAAAAAATGGATTTTTAATAAGATGATCCTTCTGGAAACTAAAATATTAGCTTTCCTTGGACAGTATAACTTCACCTGTTAATGATATTACCAATATTTGCCAATATTTTCAGTTTTTCTCTGTCTTCTGGATATGTAAAATTCTACATTTCTTAATTCTGCAAGTTGATCAGGGCCATGTGACTGGTTCTACCAATGGAAAGTGATCAAAGGTGATATGTATCACTTCCATGCCAAAGCATGTAAGAGTCAGTGTACAATTTGCCCATCCATACTGTCTTTTCTGGCACAAAAAGCCCTGAGACATCACATTGAAATGGAGATACCAGACAAAGTTAGCAATCTGGAATGTTGAGTCACTATGTGAAGGGTTGACATGGAGAAACTCCTGGACTCTCAGCAGATTTGCCTGAATAAGAAACTGTCATGTGATAGGCTTCTCAGATTCTGGAATAGTTTATAACCTATGAGCATTATTCCCTAGTCTATCCTGGCAAGCAGAATCTGTACACTATCTTTGTTTGCTGTGTTAAAAGTTTTCATGGCCTTTTGTGCTCCCATACATTAGATGAACAGTTTATATACATTTTCATATTTACCAGTAAGAAAGTATTTAATATGATAAAGATTTCAATTAATAATTTGTTCTATTAGTCTCTGGTACCAACTTAAGTTCTCAAATTTCTAACCTAAATGAACAATAATACTTTTAATTACATGTATAATTTTATCTCAAACTTATACCTTGTGTTAACCTTTACCCACTAATAAAAATGATACATATATTTATGCAGTCTTCTTTTTAAAAATATTATTTTAAAAAATATTTTATAGAGACAAGGCTTCACTATATTTCCCAGGCCTCAAACAATTCTTGGCCTCAAGCAATTCTTGGCCTCAAGCAATTCTTCTGCCTCAGCCTCCCAAAGTACTGGGATTATGGCATAAGCCCTCATGTCCAGCTATACAGCCTTCTAAGTTACTAAATAACATTGATGTGCTTGATCATGTTCCCTGGAAAACAGACCCTGAGATGGAGATTTGCATGCAGGAATATTTATTCGAGAATACTCTTATAATCAACGCTGGTGAAATGCAGGATTGTGTAGAGGGAGAAGTTAGCTGTGTTGTACTTACAGTAAAGCCTAAGTTGACCCTAAGGGTGGCTTTAAAGCTAGAGTGGCACTTTAGAGGCATCACAAATGAAGGCAGAGGGGTAAACCTCTGTGTGTACAGCAGTGACCACTCATTTATCTAATTGTTGACTCCTCGAAATGAGTGTGACCTTGAGTAAGACTGAGAGCAATTCCTGTGTGGAACTGATATTTTGAGAGTTGTAGCCAACATCGTTCCCAGAAGCTGAGCAAAGAAGTTTTTCAGCCCTAAAAAAGAATCTGGTTAGTATAGCTGTGTTCAATACAACTGATAATCATAAAGAGACATGTATCTATCTGAAGTTGTTAGATGATCGCCAACACCACCACCACCACCACCACCATCATCATCATCATATTTACTGACAACTTTAGTATGTGCCAGACACTTGTCCTAAGTGCTTTGAAATAATATATTAACTTATGTAATTCTCATGTCAACCCTATAATATAATCTTAAATGCCTTGTCCTCATAAATAAAAATCAATATAAGTGCTTTTTCTGTAACACATTCCAATCCAGAAATGCTTTACTAATGACCATTCAGTAATTTCCATTGTAAGGCATTCTAGTATGAGCAGCCCCATTTGGTGATAGTCATTGGCCAAGATAGTTACTTTTGCTCATGGGTTGCATCTTCTAAATAATTGACGATATTATGCTGTCTGTAATTTACTTTCAAATAAATGATCATAGATAATATGATATTATGTGTGGATATATGTGTGTTTGATATTATGTGTGTTAATTTAGGCAATAAGTGCACTTGCTTGCCATAATTAAGAAGTCACATACCCAGGTGTGGTCAAAAAATATTTAATCAAAAGCAACACTCCAGAGGAAGCTATGTCAAGTGTTCTAGTCATACTTATCTTGAACAACACGATAATTTTTTAATTAGCATAATGAATATAAGCAATATGGTAATGTGTTTACATTGGTGAAATTAGTGTTGTTCAAAGTATATGTATTGGCTAATATATTTTAAACAGCCTACCTTTCCAGAATGGGGTGTAAAAATCTCATAAGTATCATAATCTTTATTACCAGGAATGGCATCCAAGGTTTGATTTCTAAAATTTGCTTATTTAGCTATTGATTCCATGGATTCTGGTTGCCTAAATCCTGCCTCAATATTGCCTTGTTTGTCTTAATGAACCTTTCATACATGTTGTAGCCATATGTGATAGCCAGCCTCCAAGTTGGCCCTCAGTGACCTAACACCAATGATCCTTAGTGTTCATCTCTTTTTATAGTCTCTTCCCATATCAAACAGAGCTAATTTGTGTAATAAATATTCTGGAGATGTGAAGACTAATTTGTCAGTAATGTGAATGAGTTACCTTGGAAGCAAATTGTTCGGTCCCAGTCAGGCGATTCTCCATCTCAGCCTCCTGAGTAGCTGGCATTATGAGCACACGCCATGACATCTGGCTAATTTTTGTGTTTTTTGTTTGTTTTTGTTTTTTTATTTGATTACTATTTTTTTGTACTTTAGGTTCTGGGGTACATGTGCAGATCATGCAGGATTGTTGCATAGGTACATACATGGCAATGTGGTTTGCTGCCTCCATCCCCATGTCACCTATATCTAGCATTTCTCCCCATGTTATCCCTCCCCAACCACCCCACCCCACACTGTCCCACTCCTATTAACCCCCAATATACCCAAGTGTGTGATGCTCCCCGCCGTGTGTTCTCATTGGTCAACACCCCCCAATGAGTGAGAACATCCGGTGTTTGATTTTCTGTTCTTATGTCAGTTTGCTGAGAATGATGGTTTCCAGATTCATCCATGTCCCTATGAAGGACACAAACTCATCATTTTTTATGGCTGCATAGTATTCCATGGTGTATATG
>CAUYLG010014374.1:0-13928 GCA_963573385.1 Cacajao melanocephalus
CTGGGCTGTTGTTAATCAGCCATTTTGGATCTCTCCGCCCGGTGATGAAGTTTTTTCTGCTTCTTAGTTTTCCTTTGGCGGACGCCCCTTCCCCACACAGCTGGACCTTCCCGGTTCAGCTGTGCTTACTGTGAAACTCTCAGTCCTCAGCGCTTCCCATTGCTGTTCTCCTTGTGGGGACGGGACCAGCCGAGCCGGAGTCGTCCCGTATACTCCGCGCAGAGAAGCGCCGTGCTGGGGCGCCGGCAAAATAGCCGCGCCGGCCAAAAAAGTCGCGCTGGCGACCCGCGTGGCTCCTCCGCCGGGAATCTCCTAGTCTGTGGGCAACAAAAATTCGTCTGAAAGTGCAGCGTCCACTCGCTCTCTGCGCTTTCACTGGGAGCTACAATCCTGAGCTGTTGTTAATCGGCCATCTTGGATCTCCCCCCACAATTATTTTTTTTAAAAATCTTCTACTTAGATGTATATAAATAATAGGTACCAGCAGGATACTAAAACCATCCTGAGAGAATAGACCCACATATTCCTTCAGGAAAAAATGTATCTGAGCAAACTGAAACATCGCCTAATTATAAAACAGTTCTTAACTAGCTCTAGGCTCTAATTTTAATGCAAAATATAAACTTTAGTCACTTATTTATGTATGACTGAAGATTTATCTTTTGCTGATTTTATTTTAACAGAAATAATTCTCATAAAGAGTGAAGATGCAGCCAAAAAGAGCCTTAAAGTGGAATTTGAAAATAGATATCTTGGTAGCAGGAAGGAAAATATAATTTATGTGTAAACATCTTTTGAAGATTTCTATATAGTCAAACTTTTCTTTGGTAGGAAAAGTAATGCCCAATAACAACTGAATTGACTGTCGAATGTTATTTCTCTAAATGAAAAACAAATATAGAAGTATCCTTTCTCCTTCACAGAAACTGACTTAGCTTTTCTATTTTTATTCATATACTTATATTCACTTCCCATTATTTCATTCTACAAGGAATTTGAAGCACATGATGAAGCTGCTGTGTATGATACTATTACAAAATACTAAGATATTTTAGGAATGATCATTGATAATGTTTATGTTTATTAAGCAAAATTAATCCAGCAATCTTGAGCACAACAAAGTTAAATTAAGTCCAAGTTATGCTCTTAAGCCTTAGAATGCAATGAAGACCAGTATCTCATGTTCTAGTTCTTAAGTTAGAGAACCTGAGATACTGGTCTTTATCCAGCCAGAAGATAGAATTAAATCTTAATATATACTTTTCAGTCATAAAGTTCATGAAAAAGACTTAATTTGATTTTAAAACTTCATGATTAGATTAACTCTATCATCAGATATGTCTTTGATTATTCTCATTTACATGAATTTGCTCTCACCTATCGTGGTATAGATTTATCCTATGCTGCTTTATCCTTTGTGCTCTGTTGGAGTTTCACGTATCTGTTCTTATCACCTAAATTGATCCATCTAATTTGATTATAGAGCTAAGGGAAGGCAACACACATATAGAATACTGTTTTAATCCATATGGCCATACATTTACTGTAGCAGGTATTTAGTTAATACTAATGAAAAACTTTCAGACTAATAAATTATAAATATCTTAAATTTGGGCACTTGAAACCGAATGAGAATCTGAATTTAACCTCATTTTGTGTTCATACAAAGACTAAAGAGCTAAAAATTGGTCTAAAAATTTTGCATCCATTATTTCATATCCAGATAGTGTTCTGCTTTTGTGCCCAGAAGAAAGTGATTAATGTATTGGAAGCACCAAGGTCAAATTTATTTTGGGTACAACATAATGTACCTCTGTATTTCAGATTACTGCCATGGCATGAATTCTTAATAGCCTCATAACATTAACTTCATGTATAATCATAATTTAGAAAGCATTAATGTTTATACCATGTTAAGATGTAGAAACAATTGGAGATATAGAACAAAAAAAGGCTATCAACTAGTTATATTTCAAATAGTGTATTTTTTAAAGTGATTATACCATACAGTTTTTTAAATATTTTGGGTACATAATAGCTTTTTCCTGTCCCAGAAGCCTGGCCTACAGAAAAGAAAAAACACTGTCACTTCCACTTCTAGTCTCACTCTATTTTCAAATAACCTTAGCATAACACAGCTTTAACTCATTAACTATAGATATCCATCACTTTTCAAATTAGATATGCTTCATTGAATTTGGCTGCAATGTGAATTTATACAGATTTAAATCCGATATTTTTCAATGACCTCCCAAATATAATAGAAAATATGATATCATTGACAAGTTCCTTCTGTAAACTCTGGACACAAAGCATGTTAAAGGCACAGTGAGAACATGGCCGCCAGAGGCTCCCTTGCCATGGCGCACTGCGTGGATCCAAAGGCCTTCAGCTCTGGCTGCTCAGGGAAAAGCCCCTGGGCCTTATGTCCCTCAGAGTGAGAGCTGCAGGTCCTGAAACTCACCAGTCCAGATAGGGCTGCATGGAGGCCTGGGTTAGAGACAGCTTCTTCAGTCAGAAAACTCAGCTTCGGTCCAGAGCCCACTCAAAGCTCCTTGAATAGACTCAGGCAGGCTGATGATCAAGGGCATAATTCTTAAATCCAAAATCCTGAAATTCAAAAAGTCCTAAAGCTCCAAAGTCTTTCAGCAGCAAAACTAAAATGACTTGAATCATTTGGCTGCAAAACCTGACCTGAACTGGTGTGAGGCTATTTATAGACTTTATTTATCTCATGTTAGGTGAACATTATTGTTTTTTCTGCCAAAATATGAATCTGTTTGATTACAGGGAGCCCCAGACCTTGCTGGGACTGTATATAGTACATGATATTTGCACTCTATTGTCTTCTAAATTCTGATACCCAAAATATATGTGGCACTAAGGGATTTGGATAAGAAATAGGAAAATAATATCTTATGAAATTATGTGGAAATCAATTTAAATATTGCAATCTACTGCTATGTACTAATTATATGATTTTGGACTAATTATCTTATTTCCTTAACTTTGTTCTTATCTTTAAAAACTGAAGAAATCAAATACTGCTACAAATGTTTTGATAGTACTTGTTTAACTCAGGAATCACTTTTCCAACACTATCTTTTCCTGAAAAATCACTTCCTTCTCCCTTCCTCTGCCCTTACTAAATATTAGAACTCAGTGGCTTATGGGGAGACAAATGTCGCTCATGTCCTTTTGTCCAGATATTTACAATGTTTAATAGAGCTAAATCACAACAGTGTGTTTATTTATGTATGAGCACAATCTAGATGTGTGTTTCTCAAGGACAAGAATCATGATGTTTCCTTTTCTGGAAGCACCTGCACATGTTGCAGGGGGAAAAAACTAGAGTCTCAGAATCTGAAATATGACTATCCCAAATAAAAAAATAGATGGCAGAGAATGAGAAGGGAAGTTCACATCCACCAGAGGCTGGAGACTACCTCAGCCCCATTCCTTAATCCATTAGATTTACAAACTTTCCTCTATAGTGAACTCAGTCTAAATCCACCCCACTCCCACTTTCTTGATGTCGACTGGCAAGGAAGGGCTCTGTGAAACTCACATAAGGGAAAGAAGCCTATGTTCCAGGGCAGGAGAGAAAAAGCTAGTTCCAAGTTAGCAAATATCAAGAATAGGTTTCCATAATTGTCCAAGAAAATGGTGAACATCCATAGAAGTTCAGTTTTTGTCCAGGAGAGTCAAACACTATGGGCCTTTTCTGATTTTTGATATTTTAACCAGCCCTATGTTCTATGAAGACTCCATTCATAGAAAGATGGACTCATAGAAAAATGTCCAATAAATCCTTCTCTGATACTAAATGTGACATGTTCAGTAGTGGAAAGCACAGCATATAAAGATAATCTGAGTGTGTGGAGAAACCTGAGAAATCACCGAATATCATTTAACAAATAAAAAACTGAAGCCCAGAGAAGCCTAGTAACTTGATTAAACTTATAGAGCTGATAAACGGAAGAGCCAGAAGGACTCAAATCCTTGCGTTTATTAAGAAAATAATAAATAAATGACAGCCTGTGTCTCCACTGAAAAATATTTGTATTAAAATCAAGTATCCTTGGACACAGAGAAGTGGTGTTCTGTGGGCAACAGAGTTGGAGACTTGGTGCTAGAAGTAGTCCTGCCAGTGACTTAGGCAAAGCAAACATCTAAGGCCCTTCCTGTTGTGAGGTGTTCTGATGCCATGCTTCTTTCCCAGTAACATCAAAGTAATATAATCTCTAAAGATAAGAACCAAACAGGACATCTGTGTCTTCTTGTAAGAATCTGATCCAATGGTTTTAAACATTAAGTGGAATGTTAAATAAAAGAGACTTTAGCCTGCTGCTCAAGATTTGAATGTATGTATTTAAACCCATGGCCGAATATATTTTTAAATTATACAAAATGATATTTTCTCTGCTGGGAAATTATTAGGAATTCTAATTTTATGCATACCACAAGTCTTCAACTATTTATGACTATTCAAAAGAAACCATGCTGAGTTTTTCTGTCAATGACTTCTAATCAGAGAAGCCTTCTGTATGTTTAGCATAAATAGGTGATGAGAGCAATGAAAGGGCATCACCATTTGTTGCAACACTTGACATTTAATATTACTGTCACAGATGCAGGCCTCCTGGGAGAGGAAGGAGAAGTTATTAAGACAAGGGACTTAAGAATACTTTATAAAATCCTACCCTTTTGCTTTTATTTGATTTTTTAAAAAATATTCAACTCATTCTGTTTGGAGAACCCCTCCTCCTTTTTTCTTATGTCAATTTGATTCTTTTTACTTTCCCCATAGGTTTGTGCTTCTTCTTGTTCAATTGGCATGCCACTAATCTTTTAGGTATCAATTCTCAGTAGAAATCTTTCAATATCATTGAAGACCATGTGCTTGCTTATTTGAACTTTATGATTTTTCCCTCTACATACAATTTACTTCAAACCATGTAATAGACTTTAAAACATGTGTTCACATTACCTTTGGGTAAGGACTCTTACTCCATGGGACAGTATAACAGCAAGCTTCCCTCAAAATCTCTTACAAAACATTAGGGGGTGATTATTTGAATTACAAAGGATTTTGTAAAAGCCGCTCCTTTGGTGCATTTAAGTGTTTATTTACTGAACTCTTTTATGAGGAAAGTGGCTTAAGTAGCCACTGCCAAATGGTGGCTAATCATAAGAGAAAAGGCAGCTGGACAATACAGGGTAATCAGCAGGAAAATGCTATTGCATTGCAGTTAGTATGCATCTCATCATTTAGGCAAAGCAACACATCCTTTTCTAGACATACTGTAGTCCAGTTCACCTTCAGTGGGAAAAGTACTAACTATAGATGTA
This sequence comes from Cacajao melanocephalus, assembly GCA_963573385.1. Classification (NCBI taxonomy): domain Eukaryota; kingdom Metazoa; phylum Chordata; class Mammalia; order Primates; family Pitheciidae; genus Cacajao; species Cacajao melanocephalus. Next base: position 5,353 of record CAUYLG010014374.1, read on the forward strand.
AGATGATCCTGCTACTTCTGGTTAATTCAATACCACCCATGAAGTATAGTTTAATTGTTGCCAAGAATCGGAAAAAGAACCTTTAAAAAACGGATAGGACACTATAGTATATCTTATACATTAAACTTATGGTTCCTTTCAACACTGTTAATGATCGAACCCATCTTAAGCCCTATTGAGGCAATTGAAAGAGACATTACTCTGTAAAGTGAGCAATAATTATGACTGCTTTTAATAATGTATTATTCATATCTTACAGAATTAAGGACTCCTTACATGCAGTAGATTTTTTAATCTCAAGGATGACAATTTTTATCAGAAAAACCATGTTAAATAATACATGTACCATGTGAATATGTTATATTCTGAATTTGAGGAAAGGCAGCATCTCTGTAAACAGTGATTTGCCCTTTCATGTTAATAATCATGTAGCTGGGTGAGCAGCTTAAACTAGCTTGATGCTGGAGCTGGGTGACCCAGAGGGGCATTGAGGAGGTCATGCTGAGCTTGGATTGCAGTTTATGAGAGAAAGCATGGTTCAAGAATGGATGATTCAGGCAGAAACCAGAATCACATAGCATTGCAGGAATTTACTAAATGAGAACATATAAAAAGCTCACTCACAAAGTTGCTCACCGAATATTAGTTTTGAACCCAGACACAATGCATACTTACTACTTTTTAGAAATTAGAATTATTTTGGCAAGAGAAAGATCAGACATGCTTGGACTGGTTCAAATTCGTATTTATGCTTTACTGACTGGCTCTCTGGAGATTCAGTGGCTGCTGTAGGTCTTTCAACTGGTCCAAGTAGCTCTACATGGATACAGACTACTGATTCCATAAATAGAGAAATTTCCAGATGGTACCATCTCAGAGGGAGTCATTTGAGTCATGACTGGCACACACCACTGAAAATGCTGGATGGAGATGGTAAATATTAGTAACTGATAATACTAGCGGAGTGAGTTAGAATATATAAGACCCAGCAATTAAATTTATTTCAGGAATCAAAAACACCAGACTCTCTATGTCCCTGGGAAACTGTTTCCCTCCTCTAGAAAGCTCATATAGCAGGGTATAAAGTAGCAAGAATTTGCATATGGAATTCATGACTAACATTAAAATGAAAAGAAGTGTTCCATTTTGTGTTTCTGTTGGAGGGACTGCAGCAGTGGACCAGCTATCAAGCAGCATTAGAATTGATTGGGTCAGTCCCAATGAATGGGATTTTTATCCATCAATTATTCAAAAATTCTGAGTTTCATCATAAAATCGAAAGGCTGCATAAATCTCAGACATAAGCAGCTCATCAGGTAGCAGGTGATGCTAGGGGCCTTTTGGGAACAAGACTAAGTAATCAAATTCAGACCTGAGTCACCAAGATGGGCTTGAGAAAAGAGGATGAACTGAGAAAATTAGAGCAGTGAGAGGACCATATGGGGACATTTGGATAGATGAGACAGTGTTTTTGCAGCTGCTGTAAGTGCATAACATTTAGGCAAGAGAGATGCATTAGTTATCCATTGTCATAGTAATTCTGCATAACAATTTACCCCAAAACTCATGGCTTAAAACAGTAGGCATTTATTGAGCTTATACGTCTGTGGGTTATCAATTTAGACTGATGGCATGGCAATTCCAGCCTTAGCTAGGCGCACTCACGTGTCTGGCAATCAGCTGCAAGTCAGCTGATCTTGGACAGCCTCCATGAAAGCTGGAGCAATTCAGAACTGGGTCTCTTCTCCAGCAAGTTAGACTTTCTCATGACAAAGAGAAACAAGAGATACAGCAAAAACACAAAAGTACTTTTTTAAGCCTCTATTTGCATTATACCTGCTAACATCTCATTGTTCAAAGCAAGTCCCAGGGCCAAACCAGAATTAAGAGAGGGAAAAAGAAACTCTTTGTTGTTAGCAAGAGAAAATATAAAGTCAAAGGCAGAGGGTACTGTGTTAAATATCTACTGCTCCATTAAAAAACCACCCCAAAACGTAGTAACATAACACAACTACCATTTAATTTGCTTACTATTTAGAGTTAGTCTTCTTCAGGCTCAACCAACAGTATAGTTGAGGTTAGATAATGTAAGATGTTTTGATATATGTGGTTGACAGTCGGTGCCTGCCATCAGCTGGATCGTGTATCAGCGACAGACTAACCCAGGATTTCTCATGATGGCTGGTTTACAAAAGCGACAAGAGGGGGCATATTCTATCACACAAGTGCTTTGTGGTCGTGATTGCTAAAGTCCCATCAGCCAAAGCAAGCTGTGTGGTCAAAGAAAAATTACAGAACCAAGCCCAGGATCAGTTCAGGAGGGTGTGGAAACAGAGAAATATGATTATTAGGGACTATTAATGTAACAAGCTACTGCAGGTGTGGATGCAGGGAGAGAATCAAGGTAATGACATTATCAATGTAATCAATCTACCATAAGAGAGATGCTGAAGGAGAAATGTAAGGCGACTTTTAGAGCACTGGCACTAAATTTCCCATGGAATTTTCAAGAATCGTAATGGAAAGGTTTTTTTAAAGGAACTTTGGTGAGTTCTGCTGTATAACACACTTTACTTTCCCCTCAGTGTATATATTTTCCATTAACAATTGTAAAGATTTGAAATGCTTCAAATTAATCCAATTAGAAATAAATCCCTAGCTACAGAAAATATTTAATGAACTGTAATTCATGCAGGACTGAGCTATGAGCACCTTGGCTTTATATAGGATACATAAGGGTAACTTAGGCTATATATAACAAAATTATCAGAATGTGCAATAAATTTGAGTTCTGAAAAAGTATGATTGCAAAAATGTAAAAATTTCATATCTTCATGAGAAATAAAAGGGAAAATGTAACTAAATACCTTTTAGGCTGGCTGCCAGATTCAAAGTGAATCCCCCTCATCTGAGTAAAGCCTCCCTAGGTAGAATGGGTTTTTTGAGGCCATATCTCCGAAACATGATTCTAACTCAATGAAGTGGGTGGATCACCTAAGATCGGGAGTTCAAGACCAGCCTGACCAACATGGAGGAAACCCCATCTCTACTAAAAATACAAAATTAGCTGGGTGTGGTGGTGCAAGCCTGTAATCCCAAGCTTCTGGGGAGGCCGAGGCAAGAGAATCCCTGGAACCTGGGAGGCAGAGGTTGCAGTGAGCTGAGATCGCACCATTGCACTCCAGCCTGGGCAACAAGAATGAAAATATGTCTCAAAAAAAAAGATTTCACCAGGGAATACAGTGAACTATGGCTCTTACCGGTCACTTCAGGATTCATGCGCCAAGCAATCAGAGCCAAGGAAAGAGTCACAGTGACAGAGGTAATTGATTCTGAACGTCACAAGAAAGTAACTGTTCATATTGGCAGGAAGAAGACATTTGGCCCTGGACTTTGACTTGGGACTCCCCTTGCCAAATGTTGGTGGTAAATGGACAAAAGCAACAACCACCTCCTGAGAAAAGCATGATGACTAGGAACTCAGATCTCTAAGAAAGAAGAGTCTAGGCTGTCCATAACTAAGCCACCAGACCAGCAGAGGTGCTAGCTGAAAGTTAAAACATCTAGACCAGGTAATTGATTGCAGCAGCAGCAGCAGTGAGGGTTGTGGTTTCTTCCAACTAAGATTTATCTTGTAAGTTTTCCCAGGAAATAATTTTAAAACACACACACACACACACACACACACACACACACACCACACACTTCTAGAGAACCTGTTTCTAAACGGGGTAAACTTACTTTAAGAAGCAAACAGATCCAAGCAGCATAAGGGGTGGAGAGTAGAGGATGTTGTGACGCACTGCTCAGACATCCGCTTACGACTGAGGCACTCATTTCCACCGCTGCCAAGAATGTTGACTGCTGACACCTCAAAGCTTTATCCCTCTCTGGGAACTATCCTCAGTCAAGGGGAGACACCTAATGCAAGTTCGTTCCCCCTTCCCTGGTGTAGCCCACATCCAATGGCTGCTCAGTATGGGGGTACAAATATCCAGACCCTTGCCTCATTTTGGAACAACTCTGAATGGCCATCCCAGTCCACAGCTCCCTGAGAGATTGATTACCTATGGCCTTTGTGGCAACTTCATCACAGATCATCTTTTCCTTCTTCCTGTTTCTGCCTCCCTTCTTCCTTTCAGCTGCTGTCCTGAGCTTTTTTCCAGGAACTCAACCTAAGGCACCTTAACCTCTGTCAAAATGAATACAGCAGCTTCTTTTGGAGGAATACGTCATAAAACATGAGGGGAGAATGAGAGAGAGAGATGAATGCTCACAAAAATTCTGTAAGCTAGACACTGTAATTATCTATAGTTTACAGATGATACGGTTGGTGACATGGAAACTTAGCACTTAAGAGATTTATCTAAAGTCACTGATCATGACCAGATCTACCTAACACAAGAACTTGTACTGTTTACTACTACATTATTCATAAATAGTCCATTTTCCTTTGTATGGGTCTTTACTGGCCTGGAGATGAAAAAACAGAAGTAAGCATTTTTGCTATTCCTTCTCAGAAGCCCTCCATGAGCTGAGCATATGCTAAAGCCAAGATAAGATGCTATCTCATAAAAGTAGCAACATAATCCAGTCTCCTATGCCAATGTTATGAGTTATGTATCAGGCCCTATGTGAAAACTCTATATAAGAAGTAGAAAAAAAAAAGTAACTCATTAGCTGCATCCTAAATATTGGACAAATGTCTATGTATGTGTACTTCCAACACACACCAAAGAGATGGATGGACCGTAATGGCCAGGTAGAGATCCTACTTCCAAATAATGAGTCCTCTGATGCATTATATATGACTGTCCTCCTTATTTACAATTTAATTTAATCTGGCAGAAAGGAAATGTAGGATGGAGGGGGAAAGAACGGGAAGGAGAATAAGAGGAAGAAAGAAACTGAAATGTTAGTACCATTTACGTGCGGATGTAGAATTTTAGGATTTTTGTTTAACTTTTCTAAATTTTCTACAATTAACAGAGTTATACAATAACAACTATGAAATAAGGTATAAAAGCGTATGATTTATGACCTTTTCAAAAGGATAGAGGAAATACTATTTGGAATGTGTATAAGACTAGATGGTATTTTGAGGTCCCAGGGTACCCTACAAGGGACTGTTCAGACACCATTCTGATATAACCTCTTCCTTAGCAGAGAAAGAACACATTATGGAAGGCTGGTCATCATCTCCAGCCAATTCAGTGTGCTTTGCTTTCATGAACTGTAGGTCAAATTGTGTCTGGATGAATTGGCAGAACTTTATATATTCATGAACACAGATTGAAAGTCAGAAGAATGGTGAACTCTTCCTCTTATCAGAAATAGAAAATGTGTCCAAAATTTTCAAAAAAGATAAAAATTAATAACCAAGTTAATCCTGTTATTCTCTAAGAAGACCAGATTGGAAAGTCACTTTGTATGAAAGTCTTTACAAAGACTTTACAAAGAAAAATAATCATTAGTTGCAATTTCCTTACTATTTTCACTCTAATGCCTCTACCAGGTATATTTTACCAAATTCCATGCTCAAATGGTACATCTATTCGTGGTATTTTATTTTTCCAGCCTGATATTGGAGTAACCTTTTTAAATGAACTGACTACTTAATTACGTTATCATGGGATCTAGTAAGTCACAGCCACAAGAAGATAATCTCTGAAAGAAACTAGAGAAACAAAATTATTTTTTTATTTGTATATCATCTACAACTTATTCCTCCACAACATACCCTAAAATAAAGTTTTTCGTGTAATTCAGAAAAAGAATATTGAAAACAAGTTCCAGCCTGTCAAATAAAATTCTAAGTAACAAGCTCGTCTGCCACTATTCTATTAAAATGTTCTACACTTTGAGATGTCCTTATTTCCGAAGGGCAAATGAACCCAGCAGGTGACTGAGTGATTATGACTTCTGATTCAGAGCTCATTTTTTAAAACATGAGCTGTTTAATGCTTGCTGATTGCCATCACTAACATTCCCTTGTTTTCAATACTGTCTGCTTCTCATTCACCGACTGATGCCTGCCCTGCATCCAGAGAGCCCATTTAAAGAGAATCTACAGCTAAGTTTCAATTCCCAGGATGGCAAAAAGACTTACTATAAAATTAATTTTCAAAGACATATTTAGAATCCTCTATTTTCCTATTCCAGATGTAAATTTAAGAGATGGTTTGAAGATAAGAATCCTTAATAACATAGTGAAATGAAAGGAAGTTACTGTCAGCAAGAGACTGTATTTCATGTAAAATATGCCCCATATGGGTGTCCAGGGGAAAAGTTACAGCAGTACAAGCAGTTATTCTCCTCCTCTGAAACGTTATAAAAACAAAGCCAAACAAAATAACAACAGCAAAACAGTCCACAAACAAATCAATCTCTCAGCATTGCCTTCTTTATTAAAACTTCTGGGATATTCCCAAAATACTGAATATACTGTCTTGTGGTTATAAAATGGCATCCTGGATTTTATGGGTTTATAACCTAAATGCAAAAGATAGAAACAATAATGTGTTACAGCACAAAGTCTCCTACAGTTTTCAAATATCATGCACATCCTCTGACCTTTATCTGACTAAAGCAACAGCTCTTTGACAAAAGAAGAAGTGACTATCCCAAATTCTAATGTCTTGGAAGATATGAGGGCTAGCCCATTTTTGAAAAGCTATTTTTATACTAACTAGAAGATGCAGAAACCTCCAATAAGGCTACAAGGATGTCTCTCATCCACTGCATCCTCAAGTGCTTCATCACTTGTCATTTTGAAGATGAACAGTAATCAGAGCACTCGGCACTCAAGCCAACTTGTAACCTATGGGCTTTTTACAAACATAACAAACTACATCCATAAAATGCAGCTGTTGTGAAGAGAAATGAGACCGTTCATCATAATATGAGTAGCAGCCTAAAACAGGAAGATAAAGATGACTATTACAGCCAGTTAAAAATGCTGGCATTGTTTTCTTCCTCCTAAACTCTATTTGATATCTCAAGTGTAAGTATTGGGTACACAAGAAATAAACATTCGAAGGCCAACATTAAAAATCATGAAGAGATGGATGTTAAAAATAGAACTGGTATGTATAAATTAGCATGTATATTATACCAAAAGGCTAAGTTTGTAACTATGCTCGCACAAACCAACCTAATTGGTGCTTTCTTATTTTTGGTTGCTAGTTACAGAAAACAACTCATTGCAACAAATATTGGTTGGATCCTCTGGACAACCACTCATCTCTTACAGTGTAGCTAAACTTCCATTGTTTTTCAAAATATTCTCTCTCAGTACAATTTCTCTCCAAGTCCAGCTCTTCCAGTCCCTCCAGTTAAGCTCCGGGGCTTAGACCTGAGCTTCCTTTCTTACACAAAGCAATTGAGATATGTAGCTCCCCGGCCTGTGTGCTTCACCCACGGGATTAGGTAGCCACCTCCTTGGAAGGCAGAGAAAATAGTAAGTATCAAGTATTTTCTTGCTGGACAAGGCGGTTCACCACTGTAATCCTAGCACTTTGGGAGGCAGAGGCAGGTGGATCACTTAAGTCCAGGAGTTTGAGACCAGCCTGGGCAACATGGCCAAACCCCATCACTACAAAAAATACAAAAATTAACTGGGTGTGAAGGCACGAGCCAGTAGTCCCAGCTACACTGGAGATTGAGGCAGGAGGATCACTTGAGCCCAGGAGGCAGAGGTTTCAGTGAGCCAGTAGTGTGCCACTGCACTCCAGCCTGGGCAATAGAGCAAGACCACTTCTCAAAAAATATTTTTTTCCTTTTCATAGTTTTAAGGGCACACAAGTATCTCAAAAGAAAGAATGCTAAGTTAGCCTTAAAAGGGAACTGGATCCAAAACTGGGAAACTTCTTCTCTGTCTTGTCTCAGCTTCTCTCTGTTCATTTGCTTTTTTCTTCTTTCTAGGTTTTCCTCTCCTCTTCTAAATCTTTCTTGCTCTATAAAGACTGAAGGCTTCCACAGAGAGAAGTCTTTGTTACAGAGACCAAGGGTTTTCAAGTCTATTATACATCAGTATTTTTTACTAACATAGATTCCTGAGCCTCACTCACGAAGATTATTGTGATTTCATAAGTCTGTTAGGGCTTGAAAATCTATATTTTTAAAAGCTCCTCAATTGGGTTAGGGTAAAGATTAATCTCCTGAAATAAAGAGCACCTCTCCAAAATAAATAAATAAATAAAGACACACACACACACACACACACACACACACACACACACACACAGAGAGAGAGAGAGAGAGAGAGAGAGAGAGAGAGAGTAAAAAAATGTATTTCTTTTTCTCACCTAACTGTCCTAACACCAGGATCCAGACTGACTGGATAGCTGGACTCTGCCTAATCATTAAAGATCCAGTTTCCTTCCATCTTGTTCATCCAAGGAGCCAACTTACAATCAAAAAGCACTTACAAACGTAATGTCCTTGACTGTTAGGTCAAAGTGGAGCCACTGTCGCATTCACTTTACAACTCTCGGGAGGAGAAAGATGAAAGGTTTGAGCTCAGCAGTTTTATATATCGGCAAGTAGGGCAGAAGTTGCCCACACCACTTCCACCC
>CAUYLG010014375.1:0-32381 GCA_963573385.1 Cacajao melanocephalus
TGTTGAACCAGCCTTGCATCCCCGGGATGAAGCCTACTTGATCATGATGGATAAGCTTTTTGATGTGCTGTTGCAATCGGTTTGCCAGTATTTTATTGAAGATTTTTGCATCTATGTTCATCATGGATATTGGCCTGAAGTTGAGTGTCTGCTGGGTTTTGGTATCAGGATGATGTTGGTCTCATAAAATGATTTGGGGAGGATTCCCTCTTTTTGGATTGCTTGGAATAGTTTCAGAAGGAGTTGTCCCAGCTCCTCTTTGTATGTCTAGTAGATTTTGGCTGTGAACCCATCTGGACCTGGGCTTTTTTTGGTTGGTAAGCTATTAATTGCTGCCTTAACTTCAGCCCTTGTTATTGTTCTATTCATAGTTTTGACTTCTTCCTGGTCTGGTTTAGGCTTGGGAGGATGCAAGTGTTCAGGAGTTTATCCATTTCTTCCAGGTTTATTGGTTTATGTGCATAGAGTTGTTTGTAGTAATCTCTGATGGTGGTTTGTATTTCTGTGGAATCTGTGGTGATATCCCCTTTATCATTTTTTATTGCATCTATTTGATTATTCTCTCTTTTCTTTTTTATTAATCTGGCTAGTGGTCTATTTTGTTGATCTTTTCAGAAAACCAGCTCCTGGATTAATTGATTTTTTGAAGGGTTTTTTATGTCTCTATCTCCTTCAGTTCTGCCCTGATCTTAGTTATTTCTTGTATTCTGCTAGGTTTTGAGTATTTTTCATCTTGCTCCTCTAGCTCTTTCAATTTTGATGTTAGGATGTCGATTTTAGATCTTTCCTTGCTTCTCATGTGGGCATTTATTGCTATAAATTTCACTCTAGACACTGCTTTAAATGTGTCCCAGAGATTCTGATACATTGTGTCTTCATTCTCATTGATTTCAAAGAACATCTTTATTTCTGCCTTCATTTCATTGTTTATCCAGTCAACATTCAAGAACCAGTTGTTCAGTTTCCATGAAGTTGTGCGGTTCTGAGTTAGTTTCTGAATTGTGAATTCTAATTTGATTGCACTGTCTGAGAGACTGTTTGTTATGATTTCCATTATTTTGCATTTGCTGAGGAGTAATTTACTTCGAATTATGTGGTTGATTTTAGAGTAAGTGCGATGTGGTGCTGAGAAGAATGTATATTCTGTGGGTTTTGGGTGGAGAATTCTGTAAATGTCTATTAGGTTCGCTTGGTCCAAATCTGAGTTCAAGTCCTGAATATCCTTGGTAATTTTCTGTTTCATTGATCTGCCTAATATTGACAGTGGAGTGTTAAAGTCTCCGACTATTATTGTGTGGGAGTCTAAGTCTCTTTGTAGGTCGTGAAGTACTTGCCTTATGTATCTGGGTGCATATATATTTAGGATCGTTAGCTCTTCTTGTTGCAATGATCCTTTTACCATTATATAATGCCCTTCTTTGTCTCTTTTGATCTTTGTTGGTTTAAAGTCTATTTTATCAGACACTAGGTTGCAACTACTGCTTTTTTTTTTTTCTCTCTCTCTATTTGCTTGGTAAATCTTCCTCCATCCCTTTATTTTGAGCCTATGTGTATTCTTGCATGTGAGATGGGTTTCCTGGATATAGCACACCAATGGGTTTTGAGTCTTTATCCAATTTGCCAGTCTGTGTGTTTCGATGGGGGTATTTAGCCCATTTACATTTAAGATTAATATTGTTATGTGTGAATTCAATCTTGCCATTTTGATGCTAGCTGGTTATTTTGCCTATTAGTTGATGCAGTTTCTTCATTGTGTCCATGTTCTTTAACATTTTATACGTTTTGGAGTGGCTGGTACTGGTCGTTCCTTTCTTTATTTTTTTGAGACAGAGTCTCGATCTGTCACCAGGCTGGAGCACAGTGGCACAATCTTGGCTCACTGCAATCTCCATCTCCCATGTTCAAGGGATTCTCCTGCCTCAGCCTCCCGAGGAGCCTTGACTACAGGTGTGCACCACCACACCCAGCTATTTTTTTGTATTTTTAATAGATACAGGGTTTCACCATGTTGGTCAGGATGGTCTTGATCTCCTGACCTCATGATCCACCTGCCTCAGCCTCCCAAAGTGCTGGGATTACAGGCATAAGCCACCGCACCCAGCCTGGTTGTTCCTTTCTATGTTTAGTGCTTCTTTCAGGGGCTCTTGTAAAGCAGGCCTGGTGGTGATGAAATCTCTGAGCAATTGCTTGTTCATAAAGGATTCTATTTCTCCTTCGCTATGAAGCTTAGTTTGGCTAGATTTGTAATTCTAGGTTTAAAGTTCTTTTCTTTAAGGATGTTGAATATTGGCCCCACTCTCTTCTGGCTTGTCAGGTTTCTGCCGAGAGATCCGCTGTGAGTCTGATGGGCTTCCCTTTGTGGGTAACCCAACCTTTCTCTCTGGCTGCCCTTAGCATTTTCTCCTTCATTTCAACCCTGGTGAATCTGACCATTATGTGCCTTTGAGTTGCTCTTCCTGAGGAATATCTTTGTGGTGTTCTCTGTATTTCCTGGACTTGAATATTAGCCTGCCTTGCTAGGTTGGGTAAGTTCTCCTGGATAATATCCTGAACAGTGTTTTCCAGCTTGGATTCATTCTCTCTTTCACATTCAGGTACACCTAACAAATGTACATTAGATCTTTTCACATAATCCCATATTTCTTGGAGGCTTTGTTCATTTCTTTTCACTCTTTTTTTGTCTAATCTTACCTTCTCGTTTTATTTCATTGAGTTGATCTTCAATCTCTGATATCCTGTTTTGTGTTTGGTCGATTTGGCTATTGAAACTTGTGTATGCTTCGCGCAGTTCTTGTGTTGTGTTTTTCAGCTCTATCAATTCATTTATATTCCTCACTAAGCTGTTTATTCTTGTTTATTCTTGTTAGCATTTCATCAAACCTTTTTTCAAGGTTCTTAGTTTCTTTGCATTGGGTTAGAACATGTTCTTTTAGCTCAGAGAAGTTTGTTATTACCCATCTTCTGAAGCCTGTTTCTGTCAATTCATTAGACTCATTCTCCATCCAGCCTCATTCCCTTGCTGGTGAGGAGTTGTGATCCCTTGGAGGAGGAGAGGCATTCTGGTTCTGGGTGTTTTCATCCTTTTTGCACTGGTTTCTTCCCATCTTTGTGGATTTATCTACCTTTGGTCTTTTTAGTTGGTGACTTTCAGATGGAGTCTGAGTGAATGACCTTTTTGTTGATGATGAAGTTTTTTTCTTTCTGTTTCTTAGTTTTTCTTTCTTACAGTCAGGCCCTTTAGCTGTAGAACTGATGGAGGTCCACTGCAGATGCTGCTTGCCTGGGGATCACCTGCAGTGGCCTCTGTGTTTTCACTGGGAACTGCAATCCAGAGCTGTTCCTATTCAGCCATCTTGGATCATCTCTCCCAAGAAGCACTTTTATGTGAGAGAAAGGAATATCAGGATGGTGGTTGAGTTAGATGGATTTTATGTTTAACTTTTATTTAAGCTATATATGAATGTTCCTACTGAAAACTATAGTCCTATTGTTTGGGACACCCTGTGTTGCATTGCAATCAAATAATCACTGCATTGAGAAGAGAGTTAGAAAGGGTGCATACAAATTCAAAATCCAGACTCCCAGGCTGCATTGCTCAGCACTCTCTCTCTGTCTCTCTCTCTGTCTCTCTCTCTCTGTGTGTGTGTTTTCTTTGTGTGTGTTTTGCTAAGCCTTTTCTTCAGTCCTAATCAAAAATTCACATACCCAAGATGTGGGTTTAGTCATGTTGAGGGCCAAATGTTTAGGGGATGTGAAGGACAGGACAAAAATAATAGCTTCCTATTGTGTTTAGCCTGTGTCCATTATTAAGCCATCTCAGTAACAAAAAGGGATTTATGGAATCATCAGCTTCTTTCCTTTGAATCCATGATGTATGGGATGAAAGATGTTCACATGAAACATTTTCTCATGGATGCCCATGAATGAATCTTACAATGTTCCTAATTTCTAGTGTGCCAGTTACAACTCCCCTTCCTTCTTGCCTGACTATTAGAAGTAGTATATGTTGGATCTCTAGAGGATATAAAATATGCTGCTTTTTTTGATTCATTATCAGTAAATAATTCCTTAGCTTTAGATAGTTATAATTCTGTGAGATTATTTTTTTCAATTCACAAATGACTAAGATGGCAAAACACTGCAGTTGTGTCCTGCTTATTAAATATAAAGGACACACTCAGACATAAACACACAGGTTTGGTGTGTACACATATAACAGACTTTTTATAAAGAAGTGCAAGGTAGGAACTGATTTTAGGGGCCAGGTGCAGTGGCTCACACCTGTAATCCCAGCACTTTGGGAGGCCAAGGCAGGCAGATCAGGAAGTCAGGAGTTTGAAACCAGCCTGGCCAACATGGTGAAACCCCATCTCTACTAAAAATACAAAAATTACACACGCATGGTGGTGGGGGTCTGTAATCCCAGCTACTCAGAGGCCAAGGCAGGAGAATCACTCTAACCTGGGAGGCAGAGGTTACAGTGAGTGAGATCATGGCATGGCACTCCAGCCTGGGCAACAAGAGCAAGACTCTGTATCAAAAAAAAAAAAAAAAAAAAGAAGTAAGTGATTTTAGAGTTTACCTAGATCAACTCTTTTATGTGAAAGATGAAAAAGATCAAGGATTTACTGACAGAAATACAATGATTTGCATATTCATTCTGTTTATCAGTAGAACAGCACATGCCAGTTCTCAGTTTTTTTTAAATTAATATTAGTCACACACACATTTATGCCTAACACTTATCTACATTTCAAGAATTATTTCTAAAAATGTCGTATATGCACATTTTCATTTTAAGTCATTTTATATGCCATAATCAGAAATCTTGTGATTTAAGAATAATAATTTAAAATCTTTCCTATTCTTTGATAGAAAAATAATCATTTGATAATTCTTACATTTTCAAGAACTGAAAGAGATATACAGTTTATAACTTTGCTGATGGATATGGAAATGAGTAGTCATATGCAGTCCTTGGGTTCAATGAAATGGGGCTGTTCAATTCGGGTTATAAGGATCTAATGAACTCCAGAGATAAAAGTTATATAAAAAAATAAAATATCTCATTGATCCTTTTTATATTAGTTTTCAAGTCAAAATGATAATATATTTGATATATTTATTGAAATAAATTACATATTTGAAATTAATTTTACCTTTTTTTTTGTACTAAACATGACAACTAGAAGAAATTTAAATTATACCAGTGTCTCACACCATATTATTATTAGCACTGGTTTTAAATTTATTTTTCTTCCTTATCTCTATAAGTAATTTCAGTTCTGCTAATCATGCCCAGTGGAGACTTTATCTGAGATGCTAAGCTAAGTCAGAGAAAAATTCTGAGTCAGAGTTTGGGAAGATTTTCTCATATGGGAATATTAAATGAGTAGCAAGTCAGAATCCACTATGTCTTTGTAACTATCACCCAACAATATAACCACACCCCACAAATTGAGTTTTGGATAGTTTTAACAGAGGTGAAAAGGCCAATAGAATTTTAAAGGTTAATGCTGTATGGTTAGCATTTTACAAGAATAGAAACATATGCCATGATCTTGTGAAACTTTCACATATTTGTGTTGAGTTGCATGTTTTTCTATACACAACCAAAACACACTGCCTTGATAAATGCTTACTACAAATGAACGCAGATGATTTTATATTAATAGGCATAGGCATTATTACTTTTTAAATGTGCCAAATTGTTTTACTTCCCAATGTACTACCTCATTCTAGATTCTTTGTTAGTTACATTTAAGTCAAATTTAAGTTTTTTCATAGTTCCAAAATTTTTGTAAAGTTCTGTGGATACTTTTAAAACAATAAGTGTATCCAATCATAAAGATATTTTTTAAGGTGTTGTACCAGAAAAAGTTAATAGGGAGACAGAAGTCCTAGATGCCTACCCTGGCTTTTATTAGCTTGCCGTTTGTGGCAGTGGCCTTCATCATTAGCTGAGAGTGAAGTAGGTGTCCTCAAGACCCTTCTGATTCCATCTAGCATTTTGAGATTTTATTTTGAGATTTATTAATAAAGTATAATGTTTCTATGTAATTTTTATTTTTCATAGGAATTGTTATATCACCAATGTCTAGATCAGAGTTTGACATATTAAAATGTATTTTTAGAGTTGTTTAATTGTAATACCAAAGTAATTTTTCTATAACAATTCTAGATTAATAACCTATTACAGTTTTTATACATGTATGCCCCGCATAATGACATTTCAGCCAGCAATGGACTCCATATATAATGGTGGTCCTATAAGATTATAATAGGATATTTTTTACTGTATCTTTTTATGTGTAGATATATTTAGATGCACAATACTTACCAGTGTGATAATTGTGTACAGTATGCAGTACAGTAACATGCTGTTCAGGTTTGTAGCCTAGGAACAGTAGGTTAGACCACACAACCCAGGTGTGTACTAGGCTATGCCACCTAAGTTTGTGTAAGTACACTCGATAACAGTCATACAGTGATGTAATTATTTAACATGGTATTTTTAAAAACATAACTCTAACCATAACTGTTTTTTAAATATATATTTTTGATCATTTAAAATCTAAATGTTTATAGCTTACGGTTTGGTTTGGCTGTGTCCCCACCCAAATCTCATCTTGAATTACAGATCCCATAATCCCCATGTCATGGGAGGGACCTGATGGGAGGTAATTGAATCATGGGGACAGGATTTTCCCATGCTGTTCTTGTGACAGTGAATACGTCCCATGAGATCAAATGGTTTTATAAAGGGCAGTTCCCCTGCACATGCTCTCTTGCCTGCCACCATGTAAAACATGCCTTTGCTCCTCCTTTGGCTTCCACCATGATTGTGAGGCCTCCCCAGCCATGTAGAACTATGAGTCAATTAAGCCTCATTTTTTTAAAATAAATTACCCAGTCTTAGGTATTTCTTCATAGTAGTATGAAAATGGACTAATACATTTTATTAGTATATATTTCAATTATGTATACTCACAATTAAATATTGAGTTACATTTTAAAAATAAATTTCATGTTTTACATCTAATTGTTTATTTTATATTATTTTAATGACAAAAAAATAGCTTGCACTTATGTGACCTGCTGAGGAGGGGGATGGAAGACAGGTTCATCAAATATGTCTGTTTGGAGAGTATTGAATGGGTCTATTTCAAAACATCATTTAATTTCTGCCTGACTACTGAAGGATTAGTTTATGATATACATACCTAAACCCTTTCTCCTACCAGAAGGCTGTGAGTTTCAGTTTCACCTTTTATGAATTGACCAGAGAGCAAAAATAACAATTTCAGAAGTTTATCTTATACTTAGGAGTAATTAACTTAGAATCCAGGACTAATTACTTAGAATCCAGTGAAGAGTCCCTGTAAAATAGAAGGTTCCAGCTACAAGCTTGTTTAATTATGGCCCTCTTTTGCTTTTCTATCACTGCTACCCATTGCCTAACATGTGATATCTGACCTCTAGATAACAACTAAATAAAGTATCAGGGTTTGAAGTTTTGCTAACAAAGTGAAAAAAGTACTGTTTGTATGGAATTAGTGATTCCAACAAGTGTCTTTGGGTGGTTCAAACTGGACATGCTAATTCATTTCAATAGCCACTTTATGCAGCTAATAAGTTAATACCAAGCATGATAATTTCCTCCACCCTCTTTGCCGTAGATCAGTTCAGGGCCTGACAGTGTCAGGAAAGTAAATAATTCTTGTAATTGGGACCCATGGGAAATTAGTTGTATAACTAAGAAAAAATAAAGGTCAAATTGTTATTGGTGACCAACCTGCAAACAAAGATGAATCACAACCTTGCCCATGCCTGCTCTCCTTTGATTTGGGGTTTCTTTTATTTTTCGTAAAGTACTCGCCAACTGTTGAACTCAGTATATAACTCTACAGAAATGGGGGGCTACCTCTCAAAATAAACTCTGACCACTTATTCTCGGTTCAGCATGAGAGCAATTTATCGTCTTAGAAAAGCTGAAACACTGACGCAAAGGAGTGAGGAAGTCTGTAGCTGGCTGGGCTTTGGACATCGGGAACAGTCAGTAGTTGATACTACTGCTTTGGTGGCCATTTAAAGCACGTATGGGGCATATGAGATATTAGTTTGTATTTCATGTATTAATGAAGCAATGGGAAGTTGAGGAAGAACTGTATATAACTCCCTCTAGCCTTTTGGACATACTGTCCCGTGTGTTATTTGAGAATATTCATCCACATTCAACTGCAGTTGTTGAATAAATTTCTGTAACTAACATTTCTACTATTTCCCTTTTTGGTGTTTTGGTCACATCAAAGTTCTTAACAACCCATGCTTGTTTTTATTCCTTAAGGCCCCTAAACATACGATTTTTTTCCTACAGCTTGTCTTGCTGGTAAACATCTATTCCTCCGTCAAGACCCTGCTCAAATGTTAGCTCTTCTGTCGAGCCTTCTTTGAATTAGACTTCACCCCATACATTTCCAGAGGCAATAATATTTATTTTTAGTGTTTTCATAGCAATTCCTGGGGGACATTAAAAGCACATCATTGTGTCTTTATTATTAGTTTATTTGTATGTTGCCTTTCAATATAGAGTGATATCCTAAACACAGGAATTACACTATTTTTATTTTTGCAGCTCCAGCTCCTGACACAGTGGTTGATAGATGTTAGGATCAATATCAATATATGTTTTTTTTAATTTATGGAGAATTATTAATAATTTGATGAATGAATAACAGTCGTAGCAGAATATAGCTTTTTGCTTTTCTTTAGCACAGACCTTGATTTGGAGGATATTGTTCAAATGTCATTAGTTTTGGCAACTTTGGCAAAATGAATAGCCTTTAAATGTGTTATATAATTTTCAAACTTTCCAAAATACTTGGAGTTAAATATCATCCATTAAAATAATTTGAGCAGCCTTTAGCTATATTCAAGAACAAATATGTAGCAAAAAGTCTGTATTGCCAAAGAAACTGCTAATATCCCTAAGCAACTCTCTAACCGTATGTTGCTCTGCAAAAGCAATCCAGAATGTTTCTGCTCTACAGTTCCAGGGGCTGCAGACCTTTCCATCTATAAAGCAAGAATAAGAAGGCATCCAAAATATCAGCTTGCTTTATGGTTATGTGTCCATACTGCTTCAATATTGGTAGGACTTGATGATCTGAAGGAGTAGGCAAAAGCATATTTTCAATTTTCTCATCCTCAATATTATAGGCAGTGATGCCTAAATTAGTACTCTTTATTATACTTCACCTTATTTCCCAAGGAAAAGATATTTGCATCAAAGAAGAATTCAGATATCTTGTTTATGATGATATAATCATTTCCATAGAAAGCAATTATGAGGTAAACATTACTGTGGCTTTAGGTAGAAGAATGAACAGCAGGAAGTGTTGAATTATAACCAAGGTTTTGTTTGTACATTATTATATTTAGAAACCAGCATAAGACTAGAAAAATGTAGCATATGTATTGAACAAAAATTTACTTACATCCTAGAAAAAATATTTTAAATAATTATTTTAGGATATAGTTTTATAAATATTTAGATTTATGGCTTAGGTAGTTTTGATGACTGACTACATTGGGAAATAGAAAAAATGGAAGCTTTGTCATTCTAAGACGCTTAGTAACATTTCAGACAAAGAGTTTGCAGACAAATTGTCTAGTCCAACCCATTCATTTTCCACAAGAAGAAATGAAATCCTAGAGAGGGTAAACAGCTTGATCTAGGCTAGACAAGGAAGAAGTGGTAGAGCCAGGACAGGAATGAAGCTTGTTTAGTATTTTCTTTTTCCTGTCAGTTTTCTGAGTTTAAAATATGGTAGGAAGCATTTGCATAAAACTTTTCCATATCCAAATCATTTAATGCTAAAAACCTGAATGTTTCCATTTTAGTATAAATGTGAAACATGTAAATCAAAGAGTAAAGCACAGCTCAAAGCTTCACGTTATCTAAATATATATAAAGAATTTGTTCCTACAATATGTCAGTACGTGTTTCCATTAGTCTAAAGACTGAAATATTCTTGACATTAGCAAACTACAAAATATTATTTGTAGAAATCAGGAAAGGCTTTTGTATTCTAGTTGCATAATCCTAATGTAAATTTACTTATTTTCACCATACCAGAGAAAAATAACTTAAATAGTATAATTCAAATAGTCAAAGCAGGAAAATATTACATGATCTATGTGCATATATGCACATGTATATTATATACACTTATAGGCTATATATTTGTATTTAGGTTTGAGTGTGTGTGTGTGTATGTTTGTATACACACAAAATAAAGGGCCGTATACATACTGTTTTGTTCAAGTATAATTTTGGCTCCACAATTTTTAGCTCAGATATTATTTTATGAAGTTATCAATTAAAAATATTACATGAATCTGCTATATTGTTAGACTTCTAACCCTGTAGAAGAGACTCTAAAAGATAATGTAATTGTTTTTATGTTTGATGAGCCCTTGTTCATCTTCTCTGGAAAAGGACATGCCTCTTTATCAGTGAGGTGATATATCTTACTTTTCTTAATCCCTCATATACGATATTTCTGTACTCATTTGATAGATGAAATATGTAAAATCCTATACAATTTGCCATCTAGAACTGGGAGAATTAATGATTATATATTTAGCTATAGGTACACACATGTACACTTACATGCAAACACAAAGATATTTCATTATCTAAAGAAAAGAAATAAGATGAGGTAGTTTATTTCTTCAGTTTAAAAGCATTGACAGCCTGAGGATTCTATTACTTCTCTCTAGGGGCCCATAAGCTAGAATTTACATGTTGATTCATATTTATAACTGTGTTATCCAGGTTTTAATAATAGGTTTTAGTTAACCTCAAAGAGTTAGTGTAAGGCTATCTAGAAAGATAATAGCAAAGATTCTTGTCTTCCCTTCTGGCTTTAGGCTCAAGAGGAACTTCTTTTTTGATTTTTTTCTTTGTATTCTTCTGTCATGTAAGACACAGACTATGTATGATTTTCACAGATGTGTATAATAATAGAAAATAGTACCTGCCTGGAAATTCTGCACGTGGTGGTACTCCCTCAGCAGTGAGAGCCTTTGGCTTCCTTAAGGAATGAATACAAATTGGTATGGCTCACTGTTTTTAAATCTGAGATGAAAAATGAAATGTATTTTTAAGCCTAAAATGGATTTAAGCAAACAGTCAGCAACCAGCCTCCTAGATATGTTCAATTAAATATTTAAATTTTAGTAGCCATTAAGTACTTGTATCATATTAGAAATGTGTTGTGGTTCTTGAGTAAGTGCATGCTTTTATGATATTGGGAATCAAAAGCTTTTAACTTTATTGCATACTTTATTGTATGTTGTATGATTATTGGATTGTTTTCAAATTATGAAGTTATCAAAAGATACTATATAAGTCTTAGGAAAATGGAGTTTGTCATGTTTTCAAAAGATAATATTTCTCAGGTTTTTTCTTTCTGCTGTTAATATGATTGACTTCTTTTAGTAAAAGAGAATTTCCAAGTATGTATTTAAATCGTCTTGAAACTCTTGTTCTCTGTGCATAGGGCATCATTTTAGTTATTGAACTGAAATCCTTCCAGTGAAAATATATTCCTGAATCCTAGCCAGTCCCTTACAGTATTTGAGAAAATTATGGAAAAATTGAAAATATCAGGACAACTTGAATTGCTGGTTGTGTCTCAATTTGTCCAGTTGGTATGAAAGCGAGGTTCATAACCATTTCAAAAAGTGTACCAACTGAAAATAAACTTGATACGGATAATTCCAGCCTTTCCAATGTCTCATTTTTGTTGACCAGCTCAATATTATTTGACTTCTAATGCTTTTCAGGTGTTTTAAAAGTAAAAGACCTGACTTTTCTCTGTAAGCATGAATAATTGAGGAATACTTAAAGGAGGGGGCGTATGGCACGTACCCTTGGGCAGAATCTCTGTCACTGTGACTTTGCGCTTCTGCTTATTCTCTTCCTGCCTCACAAGTAGCTGCAGCTCATCAGGGCTCTATTCACAGTAATTGGTGCAATCTTTTTGGAATCCTTCAGGCTGTATAAATGTCAAATGTTGCTGATATTGCTGTTATTAATGGGACTTTGGGTTGAGAGAGAGAAAGAAGGAATAGCTGGACTCTATTAACATGCATTGACTACATATTGACTGCAAAGAAGAATTGTATCTCCAGGAAGAAAGTTAAATTTCCGTGATTAAGTATGCAATTGAGAGACAGCAATCTGGTTAAATAGAGGAATGATTTGCTCTTTAACAAGCAGTTAGTTCTACCTGGAAGGGAAAATAACTATTTTTCTCCCCTTTATAAATCTTCCTCTTGTTTAGTTTTTTGGGGACTACATAAGGGTACACCACACAAAAAGGAATCTTCACAAGCCGTGCAATTTCCTCATTTTATCCTCCTGTATCCATTGAGTATATGTGAGACCCCCCAGAATACAATATGTGAGATATACATAAAATGAAAGAAAAATAGTACTGTTTAATTTTTTTTTTCTTACATAAAGAATATAAAACTGGCTTCTTTCCTTCCAAGAATCCTTCAACCTTTCCTATCTTTGTGGCATCCATTCAACATGTGTCAACACTAAGTGGACTCTGGCAGACTCTTTAATGGGGACATGTCCTGTCTTTTGTCAGGAAAGGAAAAGAAACACTCCCCTATATTACTCTACTATTCTCTGAAGGAAATAAAGGTTGGGAAAATGAAGGCCAGGTCAAAATCATCTATGTATTGTGACACATGCCTCTGCTTTTGTGCACTTTAAAATTATTACACATTACACTGGATAGCACTTAATTATTTAAAGTGACTTTTACTTTATTATTATAGCCAGTGTATGACTGAGTCCTTGCTGGGAATGCCAAGTTCTTCTGTTTCTAAAAGAAAGGACTGAGTTTAGATGTCAAGTAGAGATGCCAGGTTGTAATTTGACAGGGAGAGAGGAACTAGGCAGTACTCCAATGAGGCCAAGCTGACTGGGTAATTCTGCAGAAACTGAGTATGGGCAGTCTCCTTTAAGAGAGGAGGTGATGGAATAATCTGGACTTTCAGT
Organism: Cacajao melanocephalus; assembly: GCA_963573385.1. NCBI lineage: Eukaryota > Metazoa > Chordata > Mammalia > Primates > Pitheciidae > Cacajao > Cacajao melanocephalus. The sequence goes on from CAUYLG010014375.1 coordinate 13,085, forward strand.
AATCCCATACTCCTTTATATCTGGGCAACGTGGCATACTGAGAGCCATCATTTCATACAAACTTTAGATAGAATTTGTACTCCAAAGATTGATAATTCAATATAGGTACTCCAATGAACTACCAGGGGAAGGTGAATAATTAACTTCCCTGAGTCTCATTTTCTCTATATATAAAAAGAAAGTTTTAACATCTACCTCAGAATTGTTATTAAGATTAAGTGAGGCTAATGTATATGGAAGCGCCTACATAATGTGCCTAGTGGGTACCTGATAAACATCAGTTCCCTTCTCTTTCAGTTTGAAATGCCATTATGGTCTCTGTAATGGCCACTTAGAAGCAGGGACCAACTCACCGTGGCAGTGTGGCAGAAGTGACAGTCGCGTTTTATATTAGTACATATGTTGTAAAAAGGCACAATTATCTTTACTAGTTCTCTCTGTGGCCAACAGGAGGACACTGTGACCAGCTGAGTAGATAGATAGCACTAACAAGAAATAATGAATACAATTTGAGTTCTGACTGGTGGCAGTTTTACTCTGGGTCTCACCCACTGAGACATGTTTACATTTCTAATAATGTAGCACTTTGACTTGCAGGCCTGCATAGAAATATGTATAGGGTACATCAGTTAAGAAGACTATTAGCATGATGAATAATGTCTGTAAAGTTGATGAATGTAGTGAGTGATAATAGAATACTTAGAAAAACAGAGCTTGGTAGGGTGCATATTTAAACTTGGGGAAGATTTCTAGTAGCAGAAAGATGTGTCCAGAGATTGGGATGATGGATTTTTTATAAGCTTCCTTATCTGCCACCTATTTTACATATGAATCAAACTCTACTTAGGATGGAATGAAGAAGCTTTCCTACTTTACATGTAATTCATTTTAATTTTAATAACAAAAATTTTAATCTACTTTTTAAAATTTTGAATTTCATGCTAATATTCTATACATGTTGACAGCTTTAGTGAGGTTTAATACAATATCATTCACAAATTGGAAATGTACAATTCTATAATTTTTTGTAAATGCATGGAATTGTACAGTCATTACCACAATCCGGCTTTAAGATACTCAATCAAACCCCAAATTTCCCTCATCCCCTTTGAAGATATGTCCCATTTCTACTCCCTGTCTTTGGCAACTATTGATCTGTTTTGTCTCTATAAATTTCCCTTTTTTGGACATTCCACATTTATTAAATCAGACAATATATAGTATTTTGCATCTGATTTCTTTCACTTAGTATACTATTTTTGAGGTCCATCCATTTAATAGCATGTATCAGTAATCCTTTTCTTTTTATTGCTGAATGGCATTTTATTTTTATAGTTATATCACATTGTATCAATTCTTGGGCTATTATGAATGATGCTTCTATGAACATTGTGTAGATGTCTTTGTATATGTACATTTTTACTTGGGTAGATTTTTAAGAGTGAAGTTTCTGTTTATGTTTAACACTGTAACTGCCAAAATACTTTCTCAAGTAGCTATACCATTTTACATTTTTATTCATTTTACATTTTTATTAGCAATATATGAACATTCCAGATTTCTACACCATTGCTAACATTTCATATTATCTGTCCTTTTGTTCGAAGCTATGCTGTGGTATTTCGTTGTATTTTTCATTTGCATTTCTCTAACGATAAAAGATGCTGAGCATTTTCATGTGCCGGTTAACTATTCATGTATCTTCTTTGTCAAATGTCTGTTCAAAACATCTGGTTATTTTATAATTATTCATCTTTGTCCAAATTATTTATCTGATGAAGGATTATAAAAATATATTCTCCTACTATGTTGCTTTATCTATTTTTTCTTCATTTAAATTAATTAATTAGTGTATTTATTTTTACTTTTCTCCTACCCTTAGAAGAAATCATTCCTTTTCTTGCTGGTGTCTTCTGAAACACAGAGTTTTTAAATTTTCATAAAATAAAACTTATTATTTTTTCTCTTATTGATTGAGCTTCTGTTCTGTATCTAAGAACATTCACCCAACCCAAAATAATAAGAATTTTATCCTATGTATTTTTCTATAATTTTAAATAATTTTAGTGCTTATAATTAGATATATGATTAATGTCATCTTAAATTTTATATATAGTGAAGTAAAAGGCTAAGTTATTTGTTAGTAGACATACAATTATACCAGCAATATCTTTTGAAAATACTAACATTTTGACATTGAATGCCTTGATACCTTTTTGAAAAATCAATTGAACACACAAACACATGGACCAATAGAACAGAATGGAGAACCCAGAGAGGAAGTCACTGATTTATAACCAACTGATTTTCAATAAGGTACCAAGATCATTCAGTGGAGAAAGAGCAGACTCTTCTATAAATAGTACTGGGAAAACCGGAAAGATCTATATGCAGAAAAAAATGAAACTAAATCCCTATCTCAAACTATATACAAAAATCAAATCAAAATGAATTAAAGACTGAAATGTAAGACCTAAAACTAGGAAATTACTAAAAGGCAACATTAGGGAAGCACTTCAGAAAATTGATCTGGGCAAAAATTTTTTTGGTTAAAACCTCAAAAGCACAGATAACTAAAATAAAAATAGACAAATGGGTGGGATTTTATTAAATTTAAAAGCTTCTGTACTGCAAAAACAAAACAAAAACAAAACAAAAAACCATCAACAAAGTGAAGAGCCAGCCTACAGAATGGGAGAAAATATTTGCATACTGTCTAACTGACATGGAATTAATTACTGGATTGTATAAGTAACTCAAACAACTCAATAAGCTAAATAACAAATTATCCTAAAATTAAAAGAAGGAAAATCATTATATTGGAGAGATCTCTGCCCTACCGTTTATTGCAGCATCATTCAAAATAGCCAAGATAGAGAATCAAGGGTCCATCAGTGAATGAATGGATTTTTTTAAAAACGTGGTTTATTTATACAGTGGAATACTATTCAGCCATAGAAAAACCTACAATCAAATTCTGTCACTTACAGCAACATGGGTAGAACTGGAGGTCATTATGTTAAGTGAAATACCTCAGGCACAGAAAGACAAATATCACATATTCTCACTCATTCATATGCAGAAACTAAAAAGTCAATCTCCTGGAGGTAGAGTAGAATGGTGGTTACTAGAAGCTAGGAAGTTTACTTGGTGGGTGTAGACTGGTTGGTTAGTGGTTAGAGAAATAGATAGAAGGAATAAGTGCTAGTGTTCAATAGCATAGTAGGGTAAATATAATTAACAATAATTTATTGTGCATTTCAAAATAGCTAGAAAGAGTATTGAAAATGTCTCTAACATAAAGAAATGATAAATGTTTAAGGGTATAGATAACATTATTACCCTGATTTCGTCATTGTAAATTATCTGCATGTCTCAAGATACCACATGTACATAAATATATACAACTATTACATATCAATAAAAAAAATCAATTGACCATACTATTCACTAAACTCTAGTCTTTTTGAGATATTGCCATGTTTGCACTAATGTCCTTTTACTGTTCAAGAATTAATTCAAGGGTGCCATGTTATCTTTTAGTCCTCATGTCTCTTTAGTCCCTTTTGGTCTGTGACAGTTTGTTAGTCTATCCTTATTTACCATGACCTTGTTTGAAAATGCTGATATTTTCATTATTTATTTATTTATTTTTAAATATATATTTTTACAAACATTCTATGGTAACCTAAAATACAAATATTAGGGAAAATTGAGTGACAGGCATATGAGACCTCCCAATATTATGTCTACAACTTATCTATTATTTTAAAATTGTTAAAAACATAAAAATTTTATTAAAGAAAAAGTTAATTGACTACACCTGTAAGGATTTACTTTTCAAATTTAAAATCTATGATAATTTATTTTTATTCATATCCTTGCACCAGTTATACCCTCCCTCGATAATGTAGCTTTATATTAAATTCTGAAATCTGATAGTCCATATATTCTAAATTTATTTTTCTTCAAAAATGCTTGCCTTTTAAAAATCCTTTCCATTTCTATATAAATTTAAGGAGCAGTTTGTTAATTTCCCCCCAAAATTGTGTACTGGAATTTTGATGGAGTAGTATTAAATTTACAGGTTAATTTGAGAATTGCAATTTTTAAATTATTGTGTATTTCAATCCATGAATGTGAAATACATCTCAATTCATATAGATCTTTAATTTCTGTCTGCAATGTTTTGTAGTTTTCAGTGCATAAGTCTTAAACTTCTTTTGTCAGATTTATTTACTAGTATTTTATTCTTTTAAAATATTTTGTGAGTGATTTTTTTTTCTATTTCAATTTAGGATTTTCTGTTGCTACTGTGTAGAAATAAAATTAAATTTTGTATATTGATTTTGTATTTTGCCAAGTTATCTTACTTCTTTGTTTTTTTCCTATGATTTTTTAATGTGAATTTCTTGGGATTTTCTATGTACAGGATTATTTTGTATGCAATTTTACTTCTTCTGTCATCTAGATATCTTTTGTTTGTTTACTTTCTCTGAATACACTGACTAGAAACTCCAGTATTATGTTGACTAGAAGGGGCAAGAGCAAATTTCTTTGTCTTCTTTCTAATGTTAGAATGAAATGATTTGGTGGTAGTTTTGTAAATGCTTATTGTCAAGATGAAGGTGTTCACTTCCTAATTTTCTGAAAGTTCTTAAAATTAGTAAGTGTTGACTATTGTTAAATGGCTTTGCTGTACTTTTCAGGATAATTTTTTCTGTATTCTATTAATATGGTGTATAAAATGAACTGATTTTCAAATGTTAAAATAACCTGGCATTTCTAGAATATAATGTGTTCTACTTTCTACTCTTTATACTGGCTAATTTCTTTTGGACTATATTTAAATTCCCTGATTTTTCCTTCTGCCATATCTAATCTACTGTGAAACTTCTCTACTAAACTTTTTTTTCATTTTTTGAGATTTGGAATTTTTATTTCTCAAGAAAAAATATATATAATTACTTTCTGACACTATTTTCAATTTATTGGTGTCTTGCTTTCTTTACATCACATAACAATGTTTGTTTCTACTTCTTAGACAATATTTATAATATGTATTTCAAGCATTTGTCTGCTAAATCAAACATGAATATATTAATTAGACAGTTTCTATTAACTGTTTTCTATTTTTATCCTTTTAATATGGCTGTTACTTTTCTGTTTTATATTTATTAAACCTTTTGTTAAAAATCAGACATTTTATATAATGTATCACAGCAACTCTAGATTTCTATTTTTGCTTTTTTTTAAAAAATGAAGTTTGTTGACATTAGTGGGATTTTTCATCTTTTTTTTTACTTAGTCAATTTTCTGGATTAATTTTGAAATTTGTCTTCCCTATGATAGGTAGTTGCTGATGTCTCTGCTAAGATTTTTTAAATTAATTATTGATTTTGCTTTTGACTCTAGCTTTCTAGAGTCTTTCTATGTATCTTGAGCATGTTAATAATTAGCCAATGACTGATCAGAAATTATGCTCAACCATCTCAGACCAGTAAGCCTTCAGTTTTCTGCAGATACAGCCTGTGGTGGATCACATTCAAATTTCAGCTAATTTTCAAGTCTTCCTTGGCATTTATTTTCTGCTGGGCCCTTTTGCATCTCCTATGTTTATGCACATAGCTTCAGGGTTGACCAAGACTATGCAGCTAGCTTAGAAGCTCCTAGTTTTTAACTGCGTATAGCCTCAATTAGGAATATATTTTCCCCAAACGTGCAATGTGAAGTTTTGAAAATCCTTTGTAATTTCTACTAACAACACCAATAGGCTTAGTGGCATTGCTGCCAACATCAACTACAACAAAGGTACCAGTCCTCCTTGCTTTACTCTTCTCTGGCTGAATCTTCATCCAGTGGTGGAAGTTGGGAAGTAGCAGAATTTCAGGGCAAGAACATCATAAAGTCCTATTGTTCTTACCTGTTCTTCTGCAGTTTTTCATCTATAAATGCTTCTCAGATTTTTTTATGACTTTGATGTATTTCCAGAGTGCTGAAATAGTTATTTTTGTCAATTCTGTGCAGTTGTATAGTTGCTTTTGCAGAAGGAGATTTGCCTATCTTCTTAATTGCCCATACCTGGATGTCCTACCAACTCTTCTGTACATATTTGCCAAGCATTTTATTGAGAATGGATTCATCATTAGATAACATTTGAAACATAATGTAAAGAAAAAACAAGATCATGTATCATTGGATGCCTCTTTCCTTTTAGACTTTCTTTAAAATTTTCATAGGAAATGAATCGTCAGTTTATCCTAAAACTGAAAATTTTGGTGTCATTGGTTCAGGATATGTATAGGCATTATCCATATGTATTATATCACCTGTTTTATTTTGTAATCTTTCATAGTAACAAAAGTGAATTTCTTTATACCTGTAGAGTAAGACCTCAGTGAAGTGACAGGCTAAGAAAATGGGTGAAGTATTATTTAGTTAGTTATGAATTGGTTAAGGAAATACAAATTAAACCCTTATAGAAATTATGAATCTGATTTCTTAATTTAGTATATACCCTATTGATTTAGATATATCTTTGGAAACCGATGATATGTAAGGTTTTTGAGTATCATTTCAACATGACATCTCAATATAAAGTAATGTATTTAAAAAGAGAAAACATAGAATATAGGTCATAAAAAGTATTTTGAAAAAATGTGCTTGCATTTGTTATGAGGAAGTAAATCATTTTTTTCCTCATAGAAACTGAACAACAAGACTAGGAGAAAGGAATTAACTTAATCTTTCTTATTATTAATGATAATGATAATAGCACCTTATGTTATTAAGCAACTGAGAGTTTTAAAAAATAAAACTTTTATATACCAGAGCTTATTTGATATATTTAGCAATTTAGTGTTGCAAGACATACCAAGTGAGATTTGTTAGGTACCTATTCACACACTGAGCCAATAATTGGACAGATAAAGATGGAATGGAAAGTCTTAGCATCCAGGAAGTTGCAATCCCTAGTGGGAATAAAACACTAAGTAGACAATTATAGTGCAATGGTTTGTGTCACAAAAATGATTTTCACAGATGTTATGAATGTAACCTGAGGAGAAGCGTCTTAACCTTGGTTTCCTAAGTAAGATAGTGCTAGAATATAAACCATATCAGTAAAGATGAGTGAAAAAGATGAGAGAAGAGAGAAGAAATCTTATACTTTTTATAAGTCAGACATTGATCAAGACACTTCACTTGGGAAATCCTTTTTAACCAAGGCAATTACTCAGTAAAGATCTTTTCATAATCTTAGGGAAAAACAAGCAAACAAACAAATCAAATATTGAGACCCATTATGCGTAATTAACTTGAGTGAATTTCTGACATGATTCAGTGTGTACGAAGATTTGCAGGCAGCAATGTGTGGTCTGCTGTCAGAAAATCATAGAAGTATAAAGTTACGATAAAGTTAGGGAAAAGTGAAGGCTTGACCTAAGGCATTGGCAGTGATGAAAGAGAAAAAGAATCCTAAGCATTTGAGGAGTCAGCCAGCTCTTGTCAAAGTTGATGAGTTAAACTTAACTTTTAATGTAGGGAAGAGATAAGATTCAAAAATGATTACCAGGTTTCTGACTTGTACAAGTTTGTGGATGATGATTGTCTTTTATTTAGGAAAAGAACAGAAGAAGAAGCAAAATTTGGATGGGAGTAAGATATTAGGGACCAGTAACTAGATCTCCCCAATAAAATGCTAACAAGTTCTCACTAAACCATGCAACCCTTACTTGCATCAACTACTAATTCTACTACGATAGGTGGACTAGGTCTTGCCAGAATAACCGTTATGATGCATTGCAGTTCATCAGATCCCAGTATCCTTGTGAGTTGAAAGGATCTGAATAATTACTAATTACTCTCAGTTTTCTTCATATAAAGAACTAGCCCTTGAAGAATCATGGTCTCAGAAAGTCTCTCTCTCTCTCTCTCTCTCTCTCTCTTACTCCCCCAACTCCCCTTTCTTTTATTACTATGAAAAAGAGTCATTGAGGAGAGGGATATTTCTGGTAGCTGTCACCTGCATTTTTTTTCAGTTAGATAAATATTATGTCAGTTTGCTGTTAAGTATAGGCACACTGGCAGGAAAATTTTCTGAATGAGGCAAAGGAATAACTGGGTTGGCTGTGCTAGCTTTCGATTCTTATTTATTACCCACTGCAATTTGTCTTAGAACAGAGACAGCTGTCATTATGCTAGTCTCAGATTAAGCTAACTGTTGTAGACAAGGCTCCAATGGAAAAAGAGACACACTTATCAGCTTCTGCATTGTGTTCTATTCAGGGTTGCCTGTCTTTGCCTTATAGATATCTATCATGATGGGACCACAAATCTTCTACCTATATGTGGAGAGCCTTTTAAAGAACTTCATAGTCAACCCTGAATATAATATCTTTTGCAAAAAGATTGAGGATTAAGGAAATATCAAATTATCTTATGGAATACAAGTTGTAGTATACTTCTCAACTTTAAGGTTATTTAAAAGCTGTTTTCTAAGCTTAGAAATCTAGTTATTTGTATTTAAATGGACCTCTAGAATTTACCTAACAATGGAAATTGGCCACCAGTAGATATCATCCATATCGTATTATTATATCTATGAGTATATTGCTAAATGATACTAATGATGATTACACTGTCTATAAGAATGTCTCTAAAAAACACAGTAACTATCTTATTAACACATGCATTATAAATGAATCAAGGTGTGAAACCAACGGTTATCATTCTGAGCACTTGCCTTGCATGCAACATAACACCTTCTTCTCTAATTAAAAAAAAGAAAAAGACAAACTTCAGGCAAAGTAGTTTATAAAAAGCCTCTGGATATCTATTGTGAATCTGTGACAGGACAGGACAGCTGGTTCTGGTTTTCACATTTACTCATGGGTAACTTCTACTGTGCTTTCTGCTCTCTAATCTCAATGGAGAGTGAAGAGTAAAATCCAGCAATCTGTTGGCACACAGATGTGGAGTGATTGTCAAGCTTTTGCTTTTACGTCCCAATTCCTCCTAATAACCTCTAGTGGCCTACAATTAAGGACCTGCCATTTGCATTCCAAAAAGAAGCAGATGATAGTCAATGTGTATAAAACTTACAAACTGTCAGCAAACCTCAACTTTGGTCTCTTTGAGCTTTATTTACTCCTTTGCCAGATGGACCCAGGTCTCTCATTCAGTCCAAGTGGGTGATTCTGATCCTCTTTATGGTAGGAGGAAAAACTGGGGGGAAATCGTCTTAGCTTTTTTCTTTCACTGTTACTCACTTTGTGAAATTGCATTAAATAGTTTTGACTACATGTATAGAAAGCATCTTATATTCTATTAAGAAAGATATTTAATTATTAGCTTTACTGCTAGGAGGAAAAATGTAGGTCACTTCTCTATTAGAACACACATAATCATATAGCACTGGTAAAAGTATCACTTTTATAACAAGCTCCTTTTCTTGATGTTTATGTGACAACCAGTTGGACTAGAGTTAAAGAGGAAGGTGTAGGTCAACTAGTGCACTGAGCTGATGACATTCCCACTGAATTTGAGCAAACAGTAACAACAGGAATCAATTTTAATGAGACTGGTGCTCCTTGGGAAGGACATGTGCCACAAATTATCAGCTCTGGGAACAAGAGGCAAAAAGGAAGCCACAAAGGACAGGTTTAAAAAGTATGGGTGATAGAATAAGGTGACTTCCCGTGGAAAGCAATCAAGGGTCTTGAGAAACTCCTCCAAGACCTGCAAGGTAAAAAATTACTGACTTCAAAGGACAATCAGAACAAAGTGTCTATCAAATGTATTTTGGTAAATAAGGTCTGAGGGAAGAGTATTGATATGGATGACTGTGTCCCCACCCAAATCTCATCTAAAATTATAGCTCTCATAATCCTGAGGAGATTATGTGGGAGGGATCCAGTGGGAGGTAATTGAATTATGGGATCAGTTTTTCCCAGGCTGTTCTTATGATAGTGAATAAGTCTCACAAAATCTGATGGTTTTATAAAGGGGCATTCCCCAACATACACTGTCTTGCCTGCCACCATGTAAGATGTGACTTTACTCCTCATTTACCTTCTGCTATGATAGTGAAGTCTCCCCAGCCATGTGAAACTGTGAGTCAATTAATCTCTTTCCTTCATAAATTACTGAGTCTTCGGTATGTCTTTATTAGCAGTGTGAGAACAGACTAATGCAGTAAATTGGTAATGGTAGAGTGGGGTACTGCTGTAAAGATACCTGAAAATGTGGAAGTGACTTTGGAACTGGGTAACAGCCAAAGGTTGGAACAGTTTGGAGGTCTCCAAAGAGGACAGAAAAATGTGGGAAAGTTTGGAACTTCCTAAAATCTTGTCAAGTGGCTTTGACCAAAATGCTGATAGTGTTATAGACAACGAAGTCCAGGTTGAAGTGGTCTCAGATGGAGATGAGGTACTTGTTGGAAACTGGAGTAAAGGTGACTCTTGCTATGTTTTAGCAAAGAGATCTGTGTCATTTTGCCCTTGCCTGAGAGATTTGTGAAACTTTGAACTTGAGAGAGATGATTTACGGTACCTGGCAGAAGACATTTCTAAGTGGCAAAGCATTCAAGAGGGAGCAGAGGATACAAGTTTGAAAAATTTGCAGCTGACAATGTAATAGAAAAGAAAAACCCATTTTCTGGGGAGAAATTCAAGTCAACTGCAGAAATTTGCATAAGTAAAAAGGAACCAAGGTATGGAATGTGAATCACCAAGACAATGGAGAAAATGTCTCCAGGGCATGTCACAGGCCTTTACAGCAGCCCCTCCCATCACAGGCCAGGAGGCCTAGGAGGGAAAATGGTTTCATAGACAGGGCCCAGGGTTACCCTGCTGTGTGCAGTCTATGGACTTTGTGCCCTGCATCCCAGCCACTCTAGCCATGGCTAAAAAGGGCCAAGGTATAGCTCAAGCCATGGCTTCAGATGGTGCAAGCCCTGACCCTTGGCACCTTTGATGTGGTATTGATCCTGCTGTTGCATAGAAGTCAAGAATTGAGGTTTGAGAACCTCCACCTAGATTTCAGAAGATGTATGGAAATGCCTGAATGTTTAGGCAGAAGCTTGCTGCAGGAGTGGAGCCCTCATTGAGAACCTCTGCTATGGCAGTGCAGAAGTGAAATGTGGGATTGGAGCTCCCAAACAGAGTTGCCACTGGGCCACTGCCTACTGGAGCTGTAAGAAGAGGGGCAGTAGCAGCTTGCACTGTGTATCTGGAAAAGCTGCAGACTCAATGCCAGTCTGTGAAAGCAGCTGGGAGAAGGGCTGTACCCTGTGAAGCCACAGGGGCAGATCTGCCCAAAGCCACCTCTTGCATCAACGTGCCCTGTATATGAGATATGGAGTCAAAGGAGATCATGTTGGAACTTTAAAGTTTAATGACTGCCCTATTGGATTTCAAACTTGTGTGGGGCCTGTAGCCCCTTCATGTGGCCAATTTCTCAATTTGGAACAGGTGCATTTATTCTATGCCCATACCCCCATTGTATCTAGAAAGTAACTAACTCACTTTTGATTTTACAGGCTCACAGGCAGAGGGGACTTACCTTGTCTCAGATAAAATGTTGGACTATGGACTTTTGAGTTAATGCTGAAATAAGACTTTCAGAGACTATTGGGAAGGCATGATTGGTTTTGAAATGTGAAATGAACATGAGACTTGGAAGGGGTGAGGGAAGAATGATATGGTTTAGCTGTGTCCCCACCCAAATCTCATATTGAATTGTAATAATCCCCATGTGTCAGGGTGGGGCCAGGTGGAAATAACTGAATCATGGGGCAGTTTTCCTTGTACTGTTCTTGCAATAATGAGTAAGTCTTACATGATCTGATGGTTTTATAAATGGGAGTTCCCCTACACAAGATCTCCAGCCTGCTGCCATGTAAAAGGTGACTTTGCTCCTCTTTTGCCTTCCACCATGATTATGAGGCCCCTCCAGCCATGTGGAACTGTGAGTCAATTAAACCTCTTTCTTTTATAAATTATCCAGTCTCAGGTATGTCTTTATTAGCAGCATGAGAACAAACTAACACAGACAGGAGTTACTATAATACAAGAAAGAAGGAATTGTGCTATGGGTTCCAAAATTTGCTTGAGTAACCTGATCAATTAGATCTTATTCTGGCATCATTTTGTAATTATACACACTGAGCAAACTCAACCCTTCATGAAATGATCAAGTCTGAGATCTTAAGAAAATTGGGGAATTTTATGGAACTTTAAAATTCAAATCATGTATTTTAAGATGTTAACATGAAGAGATGCATCGTATAGCATCATGTATCTTTTTCCTCTTTCTCTCCCTCTTTCCAGAATCTAGGGACTTCTACAATTTGTTTCATTTTCAGATTCACTTGCTTACTTCTCTTTTTTTTAACCCAAATATTTTGCAGATGTGTTATAAACAAATAGGTAACTGGAGGCTTCTCTTGCCCATTGGTGCCTTAATCTTTGATTATTCTAATGTTAACAATTACAGTTTTCCAATATCCACAGAAGCTGCTTTTAGGATGAATAAAAATTAAATTCTATATTGGGATGTATGCTATTGGAGTCATATTTTTCCTCTGATATCTTACCACATTTTCATTTTTGTGGCTTAGCTCTTAGGGCAAATATATTTCCTATTCTTATGTTTGAGAAAAGTATTACATAGTCTCTGGGGCCAGCTTTTTTTGGAAGTCATTAAGAATCTTATATTTTAACATAGAGAGCCAAAAGCAATTGTTACATTGAGGGCCAAGTTTCTTTTCTAAAGCCCACTTTATCAAATTTTGTCATTATTTTTTCATCATTCTTATTATTAATATCATTGATGTTATTTGTTGAGTAATCATGATCTACTGATACATTCACAAGATGTATATAACTGTGTACAAGCTATAAAGGAGAAGACTGTGCATGAGAGAGTTTAAGTCAGAGGGCTAAGTCACATAACTATTGAAGGTTGCTAAATCATGATGGAAACCTAGTTATATGTGATTTAAAAACCCATGTACTTTCTACTACAGTCTATTTCTACAAATTAAGATTAGTAATAGAAATAAGCATCTCCTTTTCCACTACATTTGACATTTATTGAATTTAATAATCTTTGGGAGGTTGTAACATAAGCTAACAAAAATTACAGGGAATTACATGTTAAACTGGGCAGTACTTACACTGCAATTGCAATTAGAGAGAAGGATGGTAAATGAAATAATAAGGAAAAGGTACATGAAGGTTGGAATTAAACTAAGTCTCATTCATAATAATTGCCGCATTCTGAAAGGGCCATAGCATTTACATTGATTTCTATATATCTGATCTTCTTGGCATCTTGGCAGAGTTGCTATTATCCTCCCTATCTCACCTATAAGGACATTGAAACTCATGAATGATCCTCTCTACCTCACATATAAGGACAACCCAAGGGAACAGCCCACCTCGACTAGATGCCATTTGGTTGGGCGCATTGGCTTATGCCTGTAATCCCAGCACTTTGGGAGGCTGAGCTGGGCGGATTGCCTGAGCTCAGGAGTTCAAGACCAAGCAACACGGTGAAACCTCGTCTCTACTAAAATATAGAAAAATTAGCTGGGTGTGGTGGCATGTGCCTGTAGTCCTAACTACTCAGGAGGCTGAAGCAGGAGATTTCCTTGAACCCAGGAAGCAGAGGTTGCAGTGAGCAAGATAGCATCACTGCATTCCAGCCTGGGTGACAGAGTAAGACTCTGTCTCAAAAAAAAAAAAAAAAAAGTAAGTGCCATTTATATATTAATTCAAAATATATTGATAGCTTCCCTCTGGCAAGCACTGTACAAGGCTCTTAGGAAACAGCTGTGAATGGGATATTTAATGTTCCTGTCCTCAAATGAACTTGAGGTATAGTCAACATAACGGATTCTCATAATCTTAGGTGCTACGGAGGAAATAAAGTAAGAAATTGAAATAGTGACTAGAGCTAGCAATACATGAAGGGAGAAGATGGCTTAGTGTTTATATAATGGAGTTGGAGAGGGTCTCTTTTAGAAGGTCACATTTGAAGTGAGATTGGTGTGAAGAAAAGAGTCAGACGTTAAAGGAAAAAAAAGAAAATAAAAGCTTGAGAAATATCTTCCAGGTGAAGGAAGAACACAATTAACATCCATAGGCAAGAATCAAAGTGCTATGCTCAAGGAACTAAAAGAACTCCTATATTTCTGGGACACAGAACACAAGGTTGCAGAGGGAGACAGAGGTCTGATTATACAGGGCTCTGCAGAATATAGGAAGAGTTTGGATTTTATTCTAAGTGACATTGGAGGACAATGGACAATTTAAAGCAAGAAAATGTTAGTATTGGATATAAATTTTTAGAAAAAAATATTCTGGATTACAAGGGGGTATGTATGGATACAGGCAGATCATTTAGCATGCCACAGTAGCTAATGACAATGGTGACAATGGAATTGAGGAAAGTTACTGGATATATTTCAGGCACCAAATCAAAAAGATATGCTAATTAATTAAGAGTAGGGGCCGGGCGCAGTGGCTCACACCTGTAATCCCAGCACTTTGGGAAGCCGAGGCGGGCGGATCACAAGGTCAGGAGTTCGAGACCATCAAATACAAAAATTAGCTGGGCATGGTGGTGGGTGCCTGTAATCTCCACTACTCTGGAGGCTGAGGCAGGAGAATCACTAGAACTCAGGAGGCAGAGGTTGCAGTGAGCCGATACCACACCATTGCACTCCAGCCTGGGCAACAGAGCGAGACTCGGTTCTCAAAAAAACAAAAAACAAAAAACAAACAAACAAACAAAAAGAGTAGGAGTGAGAGAAAAAGAAGAATTAAGATTTAATTGTAAGTATTTAGTGTAAGCCCTCAGATAGATGTTGGTGCCCTTTGCTGATTTGAAGAAGGAATGGAAGAACAATTTGCAGAAACGGGAGGTGAGATACCAAGTGTACTATGTGAGATACAATTCATCTGGAAATGTTATTAGACATCCAATGCAAGACACTGTGCTTAAAAATGAGTCTAACCTCAAGAGAAAGATCAGGACTGAAGTTAAAAATTTGACTATTAGCTTACAGATGTTATTTAAAACGATGGAACAAAATGAGATCATCTTGGAAGAGAGTTTAGATAAAAAACTTGAGGGCTTCCACCAAATGTTGAGGTGCTCATACGTTCATAACTGAAACAGAGAAGGAGATAATAAATGAAACAGATATTGCTGGTGAAAAACTGAGAGTACCATGGTGACACAGAAGCCAAGAGAAGATTGCATTTCCACAAGGAGCAAGTATTCATGTGTCTCATTTGTTGCTGCAAGGTCAATTAGATAATGGAAGATATATGAGCATTGGATTTATCCACGCCAAGATCACTAGTAACGTGAACAATAGTGATTTTAGTAAACTGGTTGAAATGGAAATCCATACAAAGTCTAATAAAAAAACAAAAAGGAAGTGATGGAATGGAGGTAATAAATAGAGACAAAGGTTTTAAAGATATTTGCTGTGAGGAAAATGCATAAAGCAACAGGAAAGGGTATGGAATAAAGACAGAGTAATTTAAGTATTTATCATGTACAGTCTTATGACTTCAAACAATTACTTTTGTACATTTCAATCTCTTAGAATACTAAAAATCACATACGTTTTAGAAATAAAAAGAAAGTAAAAACGAGGTCTTCCTATCTCAGGAAGTATAGTATAAGCAAATTTGAACAAATTTAATAACAACCACCATTTACTGAGAGTCTGCGCTTTGTAAGGCGTGATGCCTGGATCTGCCAATCCAGAGACCAATTCATTCATTTATTTGAAAAATACAGTTTAGTGAGTACCTACAACGTGTCAATATAGTTCTAGGTGCTGAAGTTTCAATAGTGAAACAAACAGAAGATACTCCTTTCCTTATGAGGCTATCTTTTTTCTGTGGGGAGGAGAGGAGACAGACAGTAAATGAACGAGTTGAGTATCTGCTTACAGAAAAAGGAAAAAAAATGCAGCAGGGGAGGAATATAGGTAGGACATAGAGGTGGAGAAATGTAGAAAAATTTTAAATATAATCGAGAAAACTACAGTGAAAATAATGTTTGAACAAAAATATGACAAGCAATTTCGAGAAGTATAGATATGTGAAAAATAGGTCCAGGCAAAGGAGATTGCAATCCAAAGGGCCTGGAAGTAGGATCTTCCCAGACCAACTATAAAAAGTAGAAGAGAGAGATTGTCTCAGATGCTTATCTCTATGCAGTTCATTCTTGATTTTGAGAAGAGCAGTTCAGTAGAATAGTGGAGAAGGAAGCCAGGTTGAAATGGGGAGAGAATTAGGTGGTTGTAGAAGATACAGTAAACTATTTTGAGAAGTTTTACTGGAAAGAGAAGCAGAGAATTGGGATGGTTGTTGGCAGTAAGGTCTGGAGAGGGATATTTTTCAAGGACAGATTTATAACAGGATGTTTGTACACTGATGGGAATAGTCTAGCAGAAAAGGAAGAACCAGTGAGCAGCACAGAGGAAGAATTCCTGAAGCGAAGTCTTCCCAGAAGAAGGGAGAGAGGCTGGGTAGTGATTAAAAAGACAAATAAGTGAAAAGTTTGCCATTTGGTATACAGACAAATCGACACACCTACAGGAAGAAAGGTAGAATAGGGCTCAGATGCATGTAGATACGTGGTGAGAACTTTGAAACACTATTTTTTTTTTATCAATCCTCTGTTTAGTCAAAGAGAAAGCAAATTACTAGCTGAGGAGCTGAAGAAAGAGATTTTGGAAATTTGATGAGATGAGAGAAGGTATGAAACAGTCATTTAAAAAGTGAACGGATTAGAAATACGGGATTGACAGGCAGCACTGGGCCTTCCTTGAAGCTAGTGGTCATGCATTTTAAGTGAGGCAAGTCAGAGCAGTTCCATGGATTTTTCCAGTCTTGCTCGGTTATGCAGAGGAGAAGGAAGGGGAGACAGAGAGCATCTCTTATTTCATAATAGCTCGAGAGAGAGAGACAGAGAAGAAAAGAAAATATAGGCAGTAAAACAAAAATACAGAATGTGTAAGTGCTACAGTTGAATTACTTCAGATATACAGAGAGTTCAGAATTAAGAGCAAGAACTCTGGCTGACTTGAGGAATAGTTATAGGAAGGTTAGACACAGAAAGAAATGCTTAAAACATTAATAAATAAGTAGGGGTGGAGAACATGTATTTCTGAAAGTGCTGATGAATTTATCATTATCATATAATTTTATTATCCATCAAAATCAACAGAGAAAGTATAATTTTAGTAGTCTAGAAATAGTCATAATAATGGAAATAGTAATGATAATTATGATAATATAAAATATTAGATGATATATACAATAGGATACACAATATAATTTATAATTTTACTACTCTTCTTACTCTTGTATCATCTATTTTTTTAAGTGAGCATTCTCCCTATAGATATTATTCTTCCCATTTTACAAATAGGGAAACCGAGACACAGGTTACTAAGTTACTTGCTCATGATCAAAAAACTGATAATTAGCAGAAACAGGGATTAGATCCAGGTGTATCTGATGCAAATTTTTTCCCAAATAATCAAAAATATTGCTCCTAGGCATGGAATTATAGGCTCCTTGCACCATTGTAGAGTTAAGAGCAAAGGTGCTTATCAGTACCATTGAATGTGGTATCCAGCAATATAATATCTAAATTAAAGCTTTGTCTTAAGATCTCATACAATTAGAATAGCATGTTGCTTTTCTTGCCATATGCTGGCAAAGTGGAGATGATTTGAATGTTGTATTACTCTGAGCATGAGATGCTGTATCTTAAAACCAAAGGTTCAAATGGGACCCTAGAATCCACCTGCAACACCTGCTATTGTTTCATAGTATTTACTGCTTTGGAAGACAGCTCCATTTGCTCCTCTGAACAGGAGATGTTAATTGTGTCACAGAAAGGAATGGCACAGTCTTCAAGGCTTCTGTGCTGTCATAAAGAGTTTGGCAATATACGACTTAGTTGTCCTTCCCACAACAAGGTTGTTGTTGCAGTTATCTCACTGAGTCAGTTTCTTCAATACTGGGAGAGAGGGATCAGTGAAGATGAAATAAACAACTGGTGTGCTCACAGTTTGTTTGTTTCCCTCTGTCTTCATGGATAGCCTTATTATTGCAGGGTCTGGGGGTAACAGTCAAAACTGAGAGGTGAGAGATATCCCTTTAAGCCTCTCGCAGGACAAGTAGCACCAGCAGGGTACAGTGTGAAAATGAAATGTCTCTGTCTCCTGAACCCGTTGAAATGTGTCTCTGACAGACTACAAAATTGACTTTTATTACTGACAACTTACCAGTTTGTTGGAGAAAACTGTGTGGGGGTAAGGAATAAAATTGACTGAAGTTGGAGTGAGGTGCCCAGAAAGTTAGCTGTATATTTTGAAAACAACCACATCCAGTTTTCTTAAAGGGATGGAGAGAAAATCAAAAGAACACATGCACTTGGGTCATTAAAAATGTAATATAAATGTGGCTCTCTTTGATGAATTTGAGAAGAAAAGTAGAGCAGTTTTTTTTAATCCTATCCAACTCTCACAAATGCAAGAACTGACTCCTCTTAATTTTCTAGAATGTAGGTTACTCAAGGACATTTTTAATTCAAGACTGGCTATACACTGTCTCCTAGCACACACCAGGAATATGCTTTTCTTCCTGCATGCATAGTAGTATGTTTTTGAGAAATACTGACTGATTCCAATTGTAAATATAGTAAGCAGATGTATACATTTCTGGGACTAAAATGAAGTAAAATATTCGAGGTCAAAATACACACAGATATGTGACTCACATGTAAATATATATTTGTGATTTGGGAAGATTTATCAAAAATTATTGCAACAATATTTGTGGTCTTATCCACTTTTCCAGAATTTTGTTCCATCAATAGCAGGTTTTATTTCCCTCTCTTGGAAAAGGAGTGGGTCTCTGTGACTGTCCCAATTCTTGTAGATTGTAGTGGACGTGATGCTGTGTGACCTCAGAGGCTAAGTCCTAAAAAGTTACATAGCTTCTGCTTGCCTCTCTCGGGGTTTTTGCCCCAGGAGCTCTGAGCTGCCATATTAGAGAGAACAGAAACAGAGATGTTAGAGCTAGAGCTACAAATGAAGTTGGAGGTGCAGATGGACACAGACATGGACGTGGACATGAACAGTCAGGTAGAGATGGAGGTGCAGATGGACACGGACGTGGACGTGGACATGAACAGTCAGGTAGAGATGGAGGTGCAGATGGACACGGACGTGGACGTGGACATGAACAGTCAGGTA